>JAQIWA010000316.1:0-36086 GCA_034693305.1 Eueremaeus valkanovi | reverse complement strand
TCTGGTCAATAGTAATGCACACAGTAGTTATGCCTTTCTCAATTCAATTGTAGCTAAAGGTCATTTGAGCTTTAGATTAAAGCTCAAGGCATTGTCAGTTATAGAACGTATGGCCGGACCGGCGATCGGACTCTATTGTTACGATTTGTTTCCGTTCACTAATTCTGAGTTCTGTATATTTGCCTACAATTGTCTCTCAAATTTTACATTGCTCAATGGCTTGCTTATTGAAAAAAGTTCATAAACATAATTTATCAATAAATAAATAAACTCTAATATAAAATAACCTTCTTACTTTTATTACACACAATATTTTTTCCCACAAATTAGTGAGGGGTACCTTAAACTCAACAAATGTAACCCACAATTTGTCACGCAACCTAGCTCTATCAAAAACTCTATTGAAAAGGCCACTTTTAAATGACCATGTTGAAACTCAGAGATGTATTTTGTACATATCCCCTTGCACATCCTTAACTTAATCAATTCAAATGTACAGTAAGGTGATAGTGTGTTTAAACTGTAAAACGTAGCCATCTAAAACCAATAAAATCAAATAATTATAACATAATTATACAAAAGACAAATACTAATTATGACTTATATTTCTTCAGATTAATCCAGCTCAAGCGCAGTATTCTTTCATCTACTATATACAGGTTTATACGAGTTTAATTTAGTGCTATTGTTAGGAAAAAAATTGAACTAGCAGTCTCAAAAAAATATATACTTCACTGCCGCACACAATAAAAGCATTCCCAGTATGGACAGGGTGGTATGCAGTGAAGAAAACATCCTTGCTCTTTTATGAGGATACTTACAGTATTTTGCAAAGAAACTGCGACAGGATTCAAATTAATTTAATTCAAAAATTATTGATCTTATTTGAATGATATATGATTCAAACTGAAGAAGGACTTCTAGAGCCCAACTGAACAAAAAATTAGATTTTTATCTCCACCCGAAATTTCACAATAATTTTTTGAACATGAAATTTCAAGACAAAAAACAGACCTAAAAACAGACTTCAAAATATTTTAATTTTCTTGGATAAATTTTTTATTTCTCAATCGATTTTAATTTTGAGACCGGGGATAAAAAGGGCAAAACATGATCTTTTTAATGGTATATCACTTACCATGATATGTCATCTGAAATTTTCATAATCGTGGCAAAATTTTAAGAAAATAATGGCGGGAAAAAAGCGCGGGAAAATGAGCAATACGCTAGGTCAAATTAGGCTAGCACAATTGGCAAAAAAATTGGTGAATTATTGTTAAATGTGATATTTAAGACTAATATAAAAATTTCAGGGCCAAAATATTAGAAATTCTTCATAAAATCACACCTTGAAATATGGTAGTTTTGGGAAGTGTGATTTTCAAATCATGAATTTTCAAATTCAAAATTATACTGTGGCGATTCGGGCAGAGTTAAAATTCTGATTTTTTGCTCAGTTGAGCTCTAGGTATCCTTCTTCATTTTGAAATATAGATCAGAAAAATTACTTAGCTAGTTTTGAATTAAATTCATGTTGACTCAGTCTCAATTTATTTGCAAAATTCTATATTACTCGTATTCTTCTTATTCACCCGTCTTCTCATCAATGATGACAAGTCATGAGAAGAATATTTTCTTCGCTCAGAATAGCTATCGGTTTATAAGCTATTTTGTGGCAAACTCTTTGTGCAGACTTGGGTGAAACAAAAATCAATTAAACG
This sequence comes from Eueremaeus valkanovi, assembly GCA_034693305.1. Classification (NCBI taxonomy): domain Eukaryota; kingdom Metazoa; phylum Arthropoda; class Arachnida; order Sarcoptiformes; family Eremaeidae; genus Eueremaeus; species Eueremaeus valkanovi. The sequence continues at coordinate 34,365 of JAQIWA010000316.1, read as the reverse complement.
CCTCTTCTTTAGAATCTATTTTCAAAACTTAAGACAGATTTACATAAAAAGAAAAGAAGAAAATAAGAATGAAATCCGATTTTTTGTGAACCAAGCGATTCACTAATGAATTTTCTCACTTTATTATTATTACTCTTCACACTAATTGATGCTTATCTCTCGGAAAACTAGACTAGAATTCAGAATTGAGTTCAGGAATAAACTTATCCACACCATTAGGAAAGATGCGAATCAAACAAAACAAAAAATTGAGTTTTGTTTTGCTTTTTTCTGTTTAATTATCAAGAAATAGATCCCAATCTGTATAGCGTTGAAAGAATAGCAACGAATATAAAGTATATCTTATTCTTATTTGTGACAAATACTGATGATCTGTATGAGATTTGGATAATTTTTTTTCTTTGCTTTTTTCAATTAGAGTTTATTTTTGTCACGAAATGAACATTTGTTTGAAAAGAATATGATTTCGTGTAAAACAAATCAAAATATATTTCACATAAGAAATGATTGAATGCAAATGTATTTCTAATTACGATTAATAGGCAAATAGACGGAGGGTATTATGGCTTGTGATTAGTCGAACATTATTTTCAGTATTTGTTTTATACATTTTTTTCTATTTTTTTGAAATCTCATGTGATTTCGTGGAGAATATAATTATTATTATTGTATTTTTTATTTGCTTTAAAGCAATTTATTGTTTTTATATTTTATTTTCTATTTATTTATTTTTCCAAATTAACTTCGTTGGTGAGAATTTTTCAGTTAAAATATTTTGTTTTAATAGCAAAGTTCAAGAATTAAGGTTAAGAATGAAATATTATTTTTTAAAAAAATCTACAGAAAAAATAATATGAATTTCTTTTGGTTGAAGTCAAGAATCTGTGACATTGTTTGGTGTCATAACTGGAATACTGTACACAAACAATGGTTCAGTCATATTATGAAATTAATGAGATAGGAGTTTGATTTTATTGAGTTATACAAGCTTGATAAGCAAACTAGATGGGTCACTTAGCAGAGCCTCAATTGATTTTGGAAACAGAAACAGACTTTGAATCTAATATTTTACTCGAAATTAACTTTTATTGAACTGAAAATAGTTATAATTTTTTTCAATCCTTAACTAAATTTTGTAGAGAATAACGACTCAATCAATCATTATCGAGGAATGTTAATAAAAATAAAAATAGATACTTGGATAGTCCAAAAACAATAAAGAATTATGGGGTCTATGGCCCACCCAAGCACATCCCTTTCCAAATTATATAATGAAAAGTATATTCACTTCTGTTTGGAGTAGAGATAAGATCTGAATCTCAAAAGAAAATGAAATTTTTCTTTCGAGAGATAATTATTTTGAGTTTTCGCACAAAACCTATTCATAAGATTTTGGTTCAGAAACAAACAGACAGACTATTGGCCGTGAAATTGAATTTTCATTTAATTAACGGTTAGTTTATTACATGAATATAGAGACTGAACAGTGTTTTGAATGAAAGTAAAGCATTTATAAGTTTAATAATATTTATATAACATTTAAAATAAAATGCAGATAATATCAAGCGATGCACACAATTCTCATCAGACTCTTAGAACAGGGATGACCAGTAGAGGGTTAGGCAAAATAACATAGTACAAATTATTCTTGAAATTATGCAAATTAATTGAAGTTTTTATTTAATTTATGTGTTTTGGAGAGTAATTTAAATTAAACCACTAGAATTTTATAATGACCCTGATTAAAATTGTGCATAAGAGCTATTTTAAGTCTAATAATATAATTAGCCATAAATTGACTAAAATAACCATAAATTAGACGCTATATTATTGGTCAACTAATCCACTTAACTTGATCAACTTAAGCCATGAGATTAAAATGAACCATTTGATTTACATCATACCCGACTTATGTAAACCGTCTATCTGGCCATCCCTGGTTCTATAATAACATGTATTTTTTTCTAAATATTTTTTTAAGTCTCTTAACTTTCGTGATATTTCTTTCTGTTTCTTCAGTTTACAGAACTCTATCTATTCTTCATTTGAAAGCATATATTTATAATTTCGTTGCAGACTATCTATAATAGCATATCATATCATATAATATCAAAAAGTATATAAGTGTGAGAACAACTCCACACGAGTCCCATCAGAGCGGAAATAATTGTCAAAAGAAAAAAAAGCTCAAAATTCAAATATTTATGCATTTCATATGAGTTGAGACATTTGTAGAGAAGATTTCTTTTCCATATCAGTCACAAAATATAAGTTTTAAAATCAAAATGTCTTATAATAATAACTATTGGTTTTCAAATCAACCGTAGCTAATGTCAAGCCATTCATATACAGCATAAGTGTTAGAACAGGAAAAAAAATCTGTAATTTATTTAAAATATTTTCTATAACTTGGATTAAAAAGCAGAAAAAAAATTATATTAAACTTAATTAAAGCAAACTATTTCTTGAATTGACTGCACTGTAAGGAAAAAAAGGTATCGTTTTATTAGTCTTACTCTGGAAGACACCGAATATTATTGAGACAGCTATTATTTATGAGATGCTCCATTGCATTTGTCGTTAATGAATTTTTTGTCAATGCATGACCCTGCTGTATCCAAGGGAAATGTTTGGTGCAAATTATGTCATTATTTTGTGATATAATGGCAAATAAAATAATTTTATTTCCTTTAAAAAACGTAATGTAATTATAGTTTTCCTAAAAAATTATGTTCAGATCATATCTATTAATAAAACTCATTATTCTTATGAAAATATTTTCTATTGTTAAGTCATTTTCAAAGAATTCATTTTCCTTTTCATCATTTTTCTAACTTAACTCGAGTTCATTTTTGTTGTTGTTTCCTATTATCTCAGACATCGAAAAAAATCAAATGAAAACTAATTAATAAAATGAAATCATATATAAAAACATAATTAGAAATAAGATTCAGAATTGACATTCAAATAGAGAAAGAGAGAGAAAGAGTATAAACAATAATAATATCGGACGAGAAGAGAGTTCAGCAAAACTTGAACCCAATTTGAATTAAGTTTAAAAACAGTTGAAATCATATTTTCAAATCAGCAGAAAGTCTTCAGACCAGTGAAGGCCTTGAGAGCCATAGATAAGGCCTAACTATAAGAGTGTAACAATTTTTGTTCGCCTCTGCAGTCAGAGATGTGTTTCCTCTCTGTTTGGCTCCAAAATACAAAATATAATTCAATTTTTTTTCTCTCACTTTCTTTTGTTGAGAATCACTATGTATTCAATTGTGAGCCAACTGTTGGGTTGAGAGCAAAAAATTAAAACAAAATTTCATTGCCTGAAACGGTGGGCCTATTTCTAAGATATGGAATGCCATTAAATGATGTAAAGACCCATCACTTATATATATTTTGCTCTTTCCTTATCCACTCTAACTGTAGAATACAATTCAGATTTGGTTTTCTCTCCCATTCATGTCCTAAAGCTATATACGGTCTGTGCGGAGAGCCAGCTATAGGTGTAATGAAGTGCAGCCAAAGTCAAAAATATTCGTACATTTCATTAAATTGTGTTAAATAACTGAAAGATTTTTTTTCATCCAATTATATAATGCATTTCAGTTCTAAAAACTTTCTCTCAGATCATAATTAAAATGCAGTCACTTATGAAGAGAGGGAATGATCTGCACAGTTGTCACATAATTTTTTTGTGGTAAACTTTGATTACAACTAATCTCTTCTGTTCAACAATTTTTTAACTTAAGCCAAGTCAAGGTTAAAAGACAGGTTAAATACATGTCTAGGTCTTTGGTACTCTGTCTCAGTTGTATTGACCAATAAGCGTAGCCGAGTTGGAAAAAGTAACCGTTTAATTGATATTTTGAAATATGTACTGTGAAAATCTTTAACCCACTTCAAATTGAAGTCCAATTATGATTTGGATTCATTGAACAAATTGACACAAAATAATTATTTCTATAATTTAATGTACGAATTGTTAGATTAAGTGTGAATTTTTTTGCTCACTTTTGCTAAAAATAGTGATTAATAACGAAAAAAAGTTCAATTTATTTAAATCCCACAAAAAATAATCAAAATTTTAATTAAAAAACCAATAAAATTAATGAAGATTAAGTGAGATTTTTAATCTAATTAAATGAAGAGAAATAAAACTAAACCATACCTTAAATAAGACGGAATGAGAAATGAACTATCGATTTGTTAATTTAGGTTTTCTTTCTGCCGATAATTATATCATTAACTTCGACATTGATTTTCAGGAAAACTCAATTTAAATCAAAGTTTACGGCAATTAATGAATAGAAATAGAAATAAATAAGTTTCGCAGAGAATCAGATCAGAGATAAATATAGAAATAACTATTTATGGTATCTATCAGTGATATCCAGAACCATTTTGTTCAAGTGTTAGCCCAACACATATTTCACTACAATCCGAACCATCAACCCATTGATCTACAAAAATAAGATCTTATTATTCACTTCTAATCTAAAGCATAATTCCGTGACAAACATGAAACCGAAACAACACTTTTTATTTTTAAAAAATCACTTTAAATACTGTTTCAAATGTAGTCTCAATTTTTCATGTCTTACCCTTAACTGTTGCAAACAGTTCTCATTCTCTCTTTCGATCCCAAAAATAAAAACACAACTAATTTCTTAAATTAATGTATCTTTTTATGTATAACCGAAAAAATATAATTATCTTAATTGTGGTTATCAGCAGAAAGGCTGAAAAAGTATAGCAATGAAGAAGAGGTTTAAAAATGTTGTTGAGTTTCACGAACATAACGAACAGATTTTGATATTTTTTTTCTTCTTCTTCTTGTGTGCAATCTTTTGCCTTAACTTAGATATAAAGCGCCCGAAAAAAATAAAGGTCACAATTATTATATGCAATACAACAATACGTATAACATCTGTACATAAAGTTTATGACTGAAAGAGAATAACGATTTTTATTTTCTATTTTTATTCTCCTATTGTTAGCCAAAGAAATAATTTTGTGTTAAAATGGATTTTTAAGCACTTTTTTTTTGAAGTGTAGAAAAATCTTGTAATCCTTATATATTTGATTTGATTTATTCGTTAAGAATAGAAAAATATTGTCTTTTTATGTCTACATTGTTCTTAATGTCTGTCAGATTTCATTCACTTATTTCTTGTCAAAAATGAATGCTTTTAAGACTTTTCTTGTTTACAGTATTTTTGCTGAAATCTATTGAATTTGTAGATAAGAAAAGTCAGTTTTTATCAGTTATTAATATTTATACATAAAATACAGAAAAATAACCCATATATTCAATCGAAGTATTTTACAAATAATATAAAGTTTTATACTGTTTATGGAAAAAATGAAAAACAAGTTAAGAATAAAATTTGCATTTTTTATATCAAAAAAATAATGAATTCTTTCTAAAATAGTTGTTATTAAAGTCGATAATATCTGAGATTATACTACAGAGGAAAAGGAGATATTTAGGTATAATTCACGTGAAAATCGTTTTTTGATTAAGTCATATAAAAAAAAAGGTTTTTGGAAACGCTTCAGTATTTTCGTCATTTCCTTCTTCTCATATAAATATATGATATCTATAAATAAATATGAATGAGAGAGAAGATTACAGAACAAAAAATAAAACAAAGTTTTGCCTCAAAATTGACAATCATTTTATACATATTATGCGAAAGGATTGGGCGATAAAAAACGATTGAAGAGAAATATAAAATTATATATTTCACTAAAATAAAGGGTTCAACGCATTAATGTATGAAAAATATCAGATCTATTCAAATGCTTGAATAAATAACATCAAAAGATATAAATATAAACGTATTTTCATTGCATAGAAAAATAAGTCAAGTTATCAAAGAAAGCGCTCAAATGAATGGGAAAAATAGGTGTAATTTCTGATGCAGTTATTCAAATGATATTATCGTTGTATATATTATTTTGAGTGAAGTTTTTTCTCGTATAATAATTATTGTTTATATTGAAAATGTTGGATAAGAAAAGCGAAATTATTAGCCATCAGTCGTAGAAAATATTTGTTCTCTCGCTGTCTCTCAGATAAAGCAAAAACTGTTTTATTCTTACAGTGAGAGCCAGAATAGGAGGACATGTATTATAAAGACGATCATTAAGGGATAGGGGGTTTGGGAGAGGCCCTGAATGGAGAGGCGAAAGTAAAGCTTAAGAAATGGTTTAATGGCATAGAAATCTGTTGTATAAGAAATATTGAAAATTACTTTTTATTTTATTAGTCACTCGACTATTAGGTAAAAGTTTTGGGCGAAAACACGGATTCTTTCAGCGTTTCAAAGATATTAACGCAAAGAGTTTTATTCGCATTGTATTCAAAAAGTGTACAGAAAATGACAAAATGAAAAAAAAATTCATTAAACTCTACTGTAATACTAAACTATTTATTTTCATTTTTCAAATTAATTTTTTTCCATTCATTCCTATTATATTCAAACAATATTTTGTGTCTTATTTGATGTTTGAATTAAAAACCTTTCATCAAATATGACAAGAATTTTAGCGAAAAAAAACATTTAATTAAATCCTATAATATTCTGCAGTAAAATAATTTTCAAATTAATATATCAAATAAACAAGAAAAACAATGCTTTAAAAGTTATCTAGTTCAAATGTTTTCTCTATAATGTCATGTAATGACAATTAGATCATGGATTTAACTCTGCATACAATGGGTTAATAAAAATTGATTATTTTTTACAACAAAAGCGATTAATCCGTTTTTATAGCCTTTTTATTGAATAGATAGCATTGAATGCAGAATACAATTAATAAGACTTACTCTTAAACTTCTGGCGATCTGTCGGATGAAATATATGTCTAATTCTTGCATTAAATTATTACAATTATTATTAGCCGATAGTCTATTAGATGAAGCGTAACCGTGCGATCTGTTCAGGGATGTTGACAGACGGAGAAGCGATTTGGACTTGGATTTGTTTCGACTATTATTCGCTTTCACATTATTTGCGCCCATTTTTATACAAATAAAGTACAGAATACTTGTCCAGCAATTAAAGTGTCCGAAGAATAACAATAAGTATAGAATAAATTGATATACACTTCAGTTATATTTCAATTTGCAGCCAATAATTGCACAAAAAGTCCATAAATATTATACATAAAAAAGTAAAAATAATTTCTTAAATATACAAAACTCTCATCACTTTATGAGAGAGAAAACCAATAATTATAATACGATATATACTATGCTCTCATCCAAACAACAAAAAATAAACACAATTATAAAGTTAAGACTTTGGGAGCAAAGAGTGTATACATAAAAAAAATAAAAATAAAGATTTTATTGGCAAAAGTCGTGCCAATAGTTCCAAAAACAAGTTGTTTTATAAACTTTTAGCGCACAGTTCGGGTGCTCTGAGAACTTCAAATGCATTAGCAGTGGAGAGAACCCCAAAAACAAGTCTAATCTCTCCTCTCGACTCGACTTCACTCTAGCGCACAGTTGACTGTGTATTAGCTATCTCTAGGAATAGGACGACCCACACACACATAGCCAGGCATTGGGAGACGATATGCGACTGACTGAGTATGTGAGTGCCAGACCTGAGCGATCAGTAGCTCATACATGCATTCAGTGCAGACCTGAGACACTGTATTCGCTGAGAAAACCTGAAACCTCTTTGCGATGCCTGTCGTCAGCCGAGTGTATGACTGACTGTGTGTTTAGCTCTTTCCCAAAATTCTATTCCCATTCAACTCCTTTTTATTATCCATTTGAAAGCCCAGCCACTTTCCACAGAAATAGCCAGAGCACCCGAGCACCAGAAAAAATTCTAACATTTGGCGGAGCACTGACTCAACTGTATTGAGAAAATTGAGCTCAACTCCAATCTTTCTGAACCAGAAATACTGTAACAGTACTGTTAACTTAGGAGACCTAAGGACCCAATCCTTTTGTTATGGGCGTACAGTTTTGGCCAAGTATGGAAACATGAGTGCCAGTGCAGTGCTCGCATGATTGAAAATATTCTCTAATCAAACAAATCTTGGTATAAAATAATTATTATTCATAGCAAACAAAAATTCTGAACGCAATTATCGTTTGCGTTCATTATAATGAAAAATGAGTTTCAATTATAGACTGGACTCTAATGATGAGCAAAGAAGAGAAGGAACAAACAAAACATTAATTGCCTATAATTTGCTAAATCTGTGGTTTTTTGAACCCAACGTATATAATAGTTATGAAGCGTATTGTGTAGAGAGAGTTGACTGTAAGTCAATCAAATGGTGCATATATTCAAGCATACGATGCACTCCTTATTAATTCCTTCGCTATTATTAACAAAGCTGTTACTCAATAGGTCTCTGGCTTTCTATGCAATACTCTTATCACTGGCACTAATCCCTGGCTTTTTAAAACCCCTTCTCCAGCGATACTGAGGAATGATATGGAAGAGAGGGTTCACACGGTTTACATGTTTTGAATCATAAAACTTATAATAAATAAAAATATTTCAGACATAATGTGCCTCTGATTGTAACAGAAATGCTGTTCAGTTCTCTCTCTATTCCCTCCCATCCTATTATAATAGCAGAAATATGCTATCGATTAACTCAGGTGTTAAGGAATGTAATTCAATCCGGGTATTGAGTGTTAAAATTTAACAATCAATTCAATTCAATTCAAGATCAATACTATTCAGAAAACTATATGAATCTGAGGCTTATTTTTATCTATAGTCGTCTTAATGACTGCAATCGAGATAGTAATGACTGGAATACAGATGCAGATGACTATCGCAGACAATATTCGTCATTAGATTTTCTAAAATTATTAATATATGCAAAACAACATATTTCATGAATTCATGTGAATATTTTAAATATAGAATTAGTTCAAAAATATTTTAGACATGAATTGAAAAACTTTTGGCTTATATTATGAAATATTTGAATGAAAATCATCTTTCAGTCAACTTCAAGGTTAAGAACATCAAGAATACTATATTCTTGTCAGAATAGACGGTTGAAAGTGTACAGAATCTTAAACTTTATCAAAACTAACAAAATATATGGAAATGAAAAGTAAAATAAAAATTTGATTTAAGCCTAAATATGGAAAAATTTTAAACTTTTTCTTTTGCCTGAATTTTCATTACAAATGATTGACAAATTTTACCTTCAAATCAATTGATAACATATTTCTTGATTAAAGTTATCAAATCACATATCAAATAAGTTCAGTATTTCAGTTGAGAAGTTCAACGATTAAGAGAGTTATCATTAAAAATATGTCTGATTTTTAATTAACTAAAACAGAGATCAAACGTCATTCAACACAAGCATAAAATTAATTGACTTTTTTGCGCTCAAATCAAGTGAAAAAAGAAATAAAATTAAAGAAAAAATTTTGAAAATTCAGAAAATTTTGATAAATTCAAGAATAAAAGACAAACATTTCAGTTCACTCAAGTGCTCGTCTCTCAAACAGCCAGCAAAAGCTGAAGAGAGATGAGATGAGATGACATCAATTAATTCTTATCAGCAAAAACTTCAAACACAAAAAAATTGCAATCAATTCAGTGCTAAAATGTTAAGCGAAGATCAAATGGAGAAATGTTGCGAAAAAATGCGTTTCCTTTGCGATAAATGAGAAAATAATGTATTTTTTGGGCAAAAAACTAATTTATTTAAAAGAAAAGGAAGTGATTTGAACAACAAGAACATATTGGAAATATATCTGAGCACTCGGATCGTTAAACCCAGGAATAATTTGTAAACTAATTCATGTTTTGTCTCATTTTCCTATAAAACAAAACAAATTTTTTTCCACAAAAATAAAGTAATTCTAAAACTTTTGTTTCATTCAGACAATTGTTTTCTTCGAATCTCTCAAAACAAAATGCAAATTAAAATAACAGAAAAAAATTCAAATATTATGAAAGATATAATAAAATTTAATTTAAAAATATGAATAATAGTTAATAGTATTGAAGCACGACATGAGTCAGTAGACGAGACAGTCTTACATAAGAATAGACAAGAAACAAGGGTATCGTATATGTGCAAGCTCTATCCTTATACCTGGTTTGGGTAAAGGTGAAAGGGTAACTTTCAATCGCAAATAATAAAAGTTATATAATAATTAGGGTTAGAATAGCGCAGCCTAAATCTGAAATTTGCATGATGACTTTCACAAAATTATAGGTAATTTTGTCAATTTCCCATATTGTATATAATTTGGCATGCACCCTTGCACATTCTTAAATATTATGCAAATGTATACATTGTTTAAATAAGTTTCTTGACTTGACATTCAAAAACAAAAACAAATTTTTATGAAAAAGTCTGTCCTTGTCATTCAAATTAAAAGCTAATAAATTGCAATCATTTATCGCTACAAAACTGTAGGCAATGTTTAGTAACAAAATATGCATTGAATTGAAGCATAAAAATGATTATACGAGTCATTTGATTAATATTTTAGAGAATATTAATTATAAATAGATTAACACAGACTCTAATAGTGATATTTGTACTGAAAGTTAAATTATATGAATTGAAAACATTATTCTTAATACTAATAATTAATTTGCATTAAATATCAGATTTATATTATAGTTAACATTAAAAAAAAGGTTAAAATAAAAAGTTTTTATAATCTAATGTTTTTATGTATTTTTAAGCCAAAGTAAAAAAACATATTTTGTTAATAAGTTATATAATAGTTAAGCGAAATATAAAAGTATTATTATTTTTATGCCTCAAAAATATGAATGTATACTAAATAGTAAACTAATCTAATATTAATATTATTTTTTGAGGTCGTTATGTAATAATAGAGCAATAATTTATATGAAAAAAATCTTTATGTCTCGGCTCCTATTTTATTCTGCGGTCGTTATCTAAATTGTTATTATACTTATTATATGTGTTAAGAAAATACAATTTTTTTCCAAATCATTCATTTTAATGGCAAAAAATTGAGTATAGAATATATGAAAATATTTAATTGAATTTTTTAAATATAAATTAACTGAAATTTTTTAAAATAATCCAATTTTACTATTTATACTAAAGAGTAAAATGTTTTTTTTTAATTTATTTTGTATTTTCCAAACAATGCTTATTTCCATATATGAGCTCCCAATTAGTTTGAGCTCAATATCTGCATTGATAAGTCGTATATTTGATGTCAGGCTAATTTTAATTTCAATTTTTTCTTCTTTTCTGTTAAATAATAGCAAATGATTTAATCGTTTTTCTTATTTTAATTTTTTAAATACTCTTTATATAAATAAAGAATTAATTATAAAAATTATGATTAATGTGAAAATTGAGATAAAGTGCAAAATAAATAAAATATATTAATAAATGAGAGAAAAGTTTTTAAGGCACTAAACGAAAACAAAATAAAATGTTTAAAAGTATAACTTATTTCATAAGATAGTCGTCATTACAGGCGAATCAAAAATTTATATAAAGAAGAAGTGATACAAAAAAACATAAGAACCAGAATATAAGGGCTGTATTGAAAGATAAATATTATGTTATATGCTTTGAATTTTAATGTTTGAACCAATTTGTGCGAAAGGATTAAAAATAATGAATATTTTGGAAATATTTGACACAAATATTGATTATTAGATAACTATTATTCTTAATCCCTGTCATGTGTACTGAAATAATAAAGAGATGAATTTTTTTTCTTAAAAAACATTTTTCTAATAGATTTATTGCTTACTATATTTGACTCCATTTGAGCCCACCTGAGTCGAGAGGGTTATGCAAAATAGTAGAAACGAAAACTGAATATATTATTAAAATATTTTCATACGAGTGATGCGAATAGAGTTAATGCTAATGCGATCGTGAGTTAAGAATTCAATGCTTAACCAAATTATATATTAAGAAATATTTCTATAATAATCAGTGATTAATACATGATGTAGTCAACGGGACAATCAAGTTAGTGGGATAGTCAAAGGAACAGAGACAATTTATAGAATGATTAACTTTAGGTAAGCTCAGTTATTATTTGTGTCAAAAGAATTTTATAGAAACAGCCGTTTTCTGAATTGGACCGGAATATATGCATAGCTAAGTATTTTATACATGTCTTGATTTATAGACTGTTTTGTATCAACCCCTTTGAACATCTCTGGTCATAAAATAATTATTAATGAAAAAAATGATAATTAAAATATTGGTACAGACAGACGGACAGGTGGATGATTAGACACAGTGCGCACACAATTCAATCATCAATTCCTATACACTATTATCTCATAATTAGTTGTTATATAAAAAACAAAATTTCATTTTTTTCTAATTGTGTTGAATAATCCGAAAGTATTTTGATCTCAAAATATTATTCTTATTAATGCTCTTCTTTTAGATACAAGAAGTAAGAAAATAATCTTATCATAAGCACAAGTAGATTGTTTTGGCTCCGATGCAAGTCGTGAGTCAGACCCAGATCTCTGTCTCTCTTTCCTCTCATCGTTCTATTCGTTTACAATCTATTTTCGGGTTTTTTTTAATTTTAATAAAACTTTTTTTTTATAATTTAAAGTAATTTTTTTCTCTCTATACAGAATTTGGTTCAATATTATATTAGATAATAATTTAACGGCAATTACTGTTCAGCTAATGACTTGAAATTATACTTTTTCTGTAATAACAATAAAGCCGTTCATTTGAAATAAAAAAAAATCTATACTTTTTATGAAACAATTTATGAAAATAATTGATTGAAATGAAGGGAAAAAAGTAAATAAAGAATTATTAAAGTCTGGCTTTTATTTAGTTCATAGGTATTAATCACATGGAATATATTGAAAGATGAATTTGCAAAGTCGTGATACTTAACTGGAATATATTTATTTTTGGCAGAAAAGGCTTGAAGACAACGGAATTGAAATTTTTTTGTTTCGGAGAAAAATTAGTTTAATTGAAAAACCTTTTTGTTATTTTTAAAAGATGAGGCAAATCATGAAAATATTTATTTTCTATTTATTTTTACTTTACTTTTGATATTTTTGTTGATTTAAACTCATTTTTTACTAATCGTCTCTTAAGTACTCATTATTCAAATGATAAATAATTTTCGGTTTTATGGTTTGGTTTAGATCTTAATTGCTTTCGAGTGTAAAAAATGCATTAAAAATCCGGAAGTTTTAGTAATAATATTTTTTTCGCTAAGAATTCATACGAATATTTGAAATTCATTGATAAAAAAGTTATTTATCTTTAATAAAAAGAAATACAAAATTCCACAGAAATTATCTTTTGGTTTACATCTATGTGAACAAGACATTCAATGAATATTCATTGTGAACACAATTCAGAGCAAAAATTCAGAGATGCTATCGATAGGTAAGTAAGGAATAGAAAGCTATTCAATGAAACGCACTGTCAGTTTCAGTGCAAATAACTTAATTGTGATGTTAGTCGCTATTGAAAGCCAACAATACGTATAAAATTCAGGAAAATGTTCACTAAATTCTTAGAAAAATAAAAGTTATTAAGAGCTAAGACATGTTCAGACGTGTTTAGAATCACACCATTTATTTGGGGTAGAAATGAGGCACATATTAGACACAGTGACAAATATAAGTGACACCAAGACTACTAACTAACTATATTTTGGCATTAAATCAGGTGAAGAAATCTTTATAATGAATTCGATCTCTAAAATAGCTATGAATTCCTGTATTTGAGTTATAGCTGTGAATTCCTAAACTGATAGATAGTATTGCTTTTGAGGCCAATAAATAGGATTTTAGAGTAAGAACTGAAAGAACTTTCGATTTTTCCAATGATTTTCAGTCCATTCGCGTCAAAGATATGAACTGTTTTTCAGATCAAGACTTGTTATTCAAAGCAAACATAGGATAAGAATAAATATTTTCTAAACTATTTAGACATTTATAAACTCTTTTTTTTAAAGAGAGCTTTCTTTGCGAGAAATTATAATAATTATAATTATTTTTAATGCGAATTATAATAATTTTAAGTTTGCTTTAACTGAATTACTTTCACAAAATAAATATGAGTTTTAAAAAAATTTAATGCAATTATTAGACGGAAATAGAAAAAACAAATGAAAGAAATGATTATATTTTAAGTTTCATTTTTATTTACAGAATAATGATATCATCAACTCATTCATGCGAATTGTCTTTGAGTACTATTATTCACAAAAATATATATAAGTTTATAATATAAGTGCTGTTCCAAGCCTTCAGTTATTATATGTATATTCATTGAGAGAAAAGATGAGATAATATTCAGTAATAATAGACATTCATTCAGTTTGGTTGGCAACTGATCACTGTTTTTAAAGTCGCTATTATTTAACTCTTAAGTGTCTTAAACCCAAACAAATGGCAAAACAATACACTTATTCACACAAAAAAAACTTCTTAACAGAAAAATCTTAGCAATAATAAGAGTCAAACTTCAGAATAAGAAAAAAAAGTACAAAAACAGAATTTATTTATAAAATATCGTGTTTTGAGCGGAAAAAAAGAATATTTGAATAAAACAAAAATGTTTCGGATGAAAGCCATCAATCATTGGTATAAATGCTAATCAATATATTCTGTTTATAATCTGTTTGAATTCAATCGACTTATTATACAAAATATTTATTTATAGTTTGTATTTAATTATTCAAAAGCCAATTAGAGTCAGGCATAAGAGCTGACACAAGCATTTTTCGTGACATTATTCCGTATGCCTCATATGGTGTACCAGAACATCATATAAGCTCATTTATTTATTAGGGTATTCTTTAACCCCAATCCCCCGATTGATATAAACGCCCGCATTTGGGACAATGCCTTCTAAACATTCACTGAATATAATACTTATGTTTGTTGTGAACTATGGATTCACTTCACTCTATCATCTGTTCAGACAATTTTCAAACAGTATTTCATTGAATTATACTTTTTTTGATGTATTATTGTATAGAAATTGCTTAACATTTCAGTCAAAGGAATGTCAGCGAAAAATCTCAATTAGAAAACAAACTTGAAGTGAATTTTTTTATGTAAAGCTTAACTATATTATTGTCTAATACTTAAGACTAATGTAAAGTTTTTATGTAATAATTCTATTGAGTATTGAAATCAATTGTTCCTAAAAGTTCAGCCAAACAGTTATGAATCATAAGTTGTATGAATTATAGGGAGAATAATATTTAGTCGCTAATTGAATGCTACAAAAAAATCAGTTAAAAGAACAATAGAATAGAAAAAAGGTTTAATTTGTTCAACAGCTCAGAAAAAAATCTATTAAATAATGAATTTAAGTTTTAAAACACTTTTTTGAAAAACTTGATAAACATTTTCAAAGCTATCAATTCAGATGTCTTATACGCGAGACTAGTGTCGCCTATTGGCGCATATTTGAACTAGTCTAAACTTTTGCTGCATGTTAGTTCCAGGATAATTTTTATAATATTATTTGAAATATTGATTTTTTGTTTTTGTTTATTCTCGGTCAATATTTTTTTATCAATCAGACTCATGAATGTTATATAAATTTTGTTTATATAGATTAATGAACTCTAAAAATAGTGCTTCAATAATAATGAATTTAATTTGAAATTCAACCGTGTCAAATAATTTATTGGCTTTTAGCTTATTTAATAGAATTATGTATTATATTAGTGGTAATCCGGATCATTCTCCGTGTAATTAATGCTTTAATTGTTGTTTAAGTCTAACCATAAAAATAAATATTTGGGTTGTTTTATGATTTAATTAGAGAGACCTATAATTTAAAGCCTTTTTATGACTATTGAAGTAATTAATACAATTATAGCTTCTTTTTTGTTTCATTTCTCTGCTTTTAAAAGTAATCCGTTTATAGTTTTAATTAATGTTTATTATAGTATTTAAATATAGCTTATGGTAACCCCGATTAGATTTAAACTTGATATGACTATTACTAACTGAATAACTGTTATAATTCTTATATATTGTTTGGGAATTTAAAATTATAATTAATCGGTTCAATAGTATTCTTAATATAAAATTGAATTAATTATAGAGACAATCAGTTTCACAAAATGTTGTAAAAAGTGTTAAGAATTTAAATATTTTGATCGATTGAATTGGATTAGAATTTTAAGTTAAAAAGTTTTCACAAGAATTTAGAGAAAGTATACTTCAAAAGAATATTTTTAGATATAATTATCAATTTTGGAAATATTTTAAACAAAATTATAGCTTAAATGCTTCGATAGTTTTGAATAATTTATGCAATTTTTCTTATTTGATCACTACTTAAATGTTAAAAATGCAAAACTGGCTGTAATTGTAATATAAAATAGTTTTGATTAATATGAGATCTGAATTGAATTTAAAATATATTACATATAATGCGGACATCAATCACAAGAATTCTTACTCTTTTTTAAAAAAGGTTTGGTTTAAAAGATTTTTTTTTGAAAAAAAGAAGTTTTTGATGGATTAGTAAATTGAATTGCAGTGTCAGAACCAGAACATATCAGTCTCGGAATTGGAGCTATAAATATGATAAACACTGTTTTGTATGCAATTATTTACTGTAAGATATAATAGAAAGACATTAAATGAATGAATATTTATATGACAATTAAGTTGTGGCTATAAATAGAGTATTAAATTGCAATCAAATCGTCTGAATATTCTGTTTAAGACTCGCTCTAAGCATCTGATTGTTATGTCTTGTCTTTATATATTTATTCTCCATATCTGCTATGCAATCTTCACTGAAATTCATTGACATTTGCAAAAAGTTTATATATTTTTCTTATATTCTAAATTATGAAATCAAAAAACGCTTAAAATATTTGATCATTGAATCAAATGCTGAAATTTTTTTTTATGTTTTTGATAATGAAAAGCAAAAACAAAACATTATTAAGGTTATTATTGAATTAAAAGTTAATTTTCAAACTTGGAATTCAATACAGAATTGATTATTTGGTCGTTAATTAAGTTAAGCCACTTTTTTCTCTGTCTATGACTTAATTGCAATTTATGTGATCAGAATATGAATTGAAATATATAAGGAATTTCTTGGTTCACCCGTTTATAAAGCGAGGCCTTATTTATCACTGGATTTATATATATTTATAAATTTTCAGAATATTATAAAAAATTCTCTTTCAATGTTATTCACACTTTTAATTAATACTTGAGATTATTCTTCATTGTATTCAGTATTTTATCTGATTTTCTGATTCACAGCTAATTTCTACACAAAAGTTCAGCTAAACTCAATTTTTTGATTGTCTATAGAATTGGTTTATTTATTCGATTGATTTGTAATTCAATTATATATTGTATTGAAAATGACATTAATGTCTATAAAGCATAAGTTGTGCATAAATTCACAATAAGTTTACATTAATTTTCTTTGTCTAACAATTATTTTTATTGACATTCAAATTGAGTTTTTATATTCACGAATCAATTCAATTGTATTCAAGATTAATATCTGATTAGCTTTTTCACAAACATACTGTTCTTTACAGTTATTTATTATATTGACATTCAGTTAATTTATTTTATTTTTCTCTTTTAATATCTATTAGTTCTCCGAATATGTATTGAATTATAATTTTTATTCTTCATTGTAATCAATCAAAATGTACTTTCAATGAAAGTTTTGCTTTGAATTTATGTAAATATGCACTCAATTGTTCACTACTATTGTTAAACTAAAAAAAAAATGTTTTATTAAATATAAATTTTATATAACTTTTTTTGCTAAACTAATTAATCATTTGAATATTCAAAATATAAAAATATAATCTATAGAAAGATTTATAATATTTTAATTAAATATTTTGTTTTCTAATTAAAAATAATTGTTTTCATTGATTATTTTTTATGATTTTTTTAATTAATAGACTAATTATTTTTTTATTAATCAAAATCGAAGCGAAAGACAATTTTTTTTAATTAAATCCAAAGTTACTTTTGCTTACAGTTTGAGAGCTTTGATAATGAAATGTGAAGTAAAGCGAAAAAAGCAATAAAAGCATAAAATAGTTAAAGAATTTGGCCTTAAATTCATATAATTAAAGGATTCTCTGCTTGAAAACCAAAGCAGAAATTCATCGAAAAATTACTTAAAAAACTATTTAATAGAAAGTATTTTGACTTAATATCAGATATAATGACAGCTATTATTCAAATCACATTCTGATCATATCATTTAAATACTTAAGTCATATTCATTTACATATTTAATTGCTTCAAAACAGCATTAAGTTTGAAAATTATCTACTTTGCTAACTATTATCAGGGATGATCATGCTTGATCATTCGGTTTGCAGAAAGCCTTCGGGTTCTGATTGTAAATGTAATTGATTTTAATTATAATAATTTTCAAATAATACAAATCTTATCATAAAAGCCATACATGCAATAAAATGAGACTGGCTCAGACAATGATAAAAGAATCCTCATTGATTTTATCTGCAAACGCATTAAATTGAAAGTTAGATGGAATTTCAAACTTCAGTTTTTCCAGTTGTCTTGGTATATATGTTTCTGTTCACAATTGTATCAGAATTGTTTTGGTATAGAGCACACATACTGTGCACATCCCTGGGCTATGACTAATAGAATGAATTTCAAAAAAAAGAGTTAAAAAGTGCCGTAAAATGCAGAGAGTTATTGAACAAACTGTTGGCAGAAATTGTTTGAACAAAAAAGTTATCGAACTTTACTTTAGCCAAAAATTCATCTGATTTTGCAATAATTCCTATGATTTTTACAATTTATGTAACCATCGATTGTGACAATGAATTAATATTTGGATTTAATAGTAAATAAAAGACAATTGCAATCCTATTCCGGGATAATATACTTATCAATAATGTAAAAGTGTTTTTCAAAAATAATATTTTTTGTCTGATATTTATTGTATGATTGTATGAGAATCTAAACGACACGCAAAGTAATCGTCTATAAAATGATTGCTAAAATAGTTTCTTATTCTGAGGAAACAGTTGTAGTGATTGCGCACATATTTATCAATTGATTTATTGCAGAGTAAATGAAAATTGTTTCTGATTTCTATATGAATATGATTTTCACTATCTATTCAAAGTTAACAATCCGTGTCTGCGATTCCTATTATCTAAAAATGAATGAATCATTTCGTTAAAGATTTACTAATTATTATACTTTTACTCATAGATAGAAATAATAATTGTTTGCATATTTCATTAAATAATTTATTAGTTTTTGTCTGACTATTATTGCTTTTGTTACGAATCCTATTCAATATTTAAGCTATTTTTGAATAAATAATTTGCATTAAAAATATGTTAAGACTATTGAAGAATAAACGAAAATTCATTATAAATAGAGAATTGAGTATTATTTCCAATGCACTGATTGGGAATAAATTAGCAAAGCTAAGTTTATTATAAACTGTAATGCAAAGGGAAGGGAAGGGCTGAACCCGAAAAAGAATCCTCATTTTAGATACTGGCTAATTAAAAATTGCAAATCACCAAAGGGCACAACTTTCGCGACTCTGGATATATAATCACCAAAAAGCCAAATATAATACTAAATTTGAATAAGTGTTTCGTTTATTCAAATCTTATGTTTATTTTCCATCAATTCTGAAGTCAATTAAGAAAATAATTTTAACGATTTCTCTCTCTATAAACAAAACTTATCTAAATTAAGAAAACAAAAATTCAAACAGAAAAGTTATCGAACTCAATTATGATTTGAATATAAGCCCAGATTATTCTGACTATAATTATCAGATTATTTCATTTGAATATAACTTATAGTTTTCTAAATATGATATCGAAGTCTCGTTAAGAAAAATATAAGTTTATATGATATCTATAATCATATGCACAGCTATAATGATATTCAAATTCAATTAATTATCATTTGTGCACAAATTTTAAGCAAAACATAACTATAATTATATTTTTAGAAACCATAATAACCGTAAACACAGTATTTATTTCCATTTCTAATACATATTATTTCCAAATGACTCATAAAAAGCATACAAACAATATATGAAAACTGAAAAAAGTGTTTTCCCTTCACATCAGATATCGTATTACATATTAATATTCGGAAATATAAGACTTATTCAAATTTATAGTTTATTCTAATACTTAATTTACACCAACATTTACCCACACATCAATGGCCTTGTATTATATAATACACTCATTTATTTATAATATTCTGATCTGTAGTTTTCATATGACAAATGATAATTATATGAATACCTTTTTCTTGTTTATGTGGGTCTTAATTATGAAATTAATCCAAAAGCAAAATGAAAGCAAAAAATATTAATTAGTATTTTATCGATGCCATCAATATATCTGTTTTCGGCTTTAATAGCAAATTATTAATCTATTTAATTAAAATCGGGAGAAAACGGTTTGTTATCATATGAACGATCAGAACAGAAGAAATTGTTTATTATTTTCAATTAATAATATTTTTTTCTATTATTTTGTAATTCAAATTCATTATTAGGAAAATATTAATAAGAATTTTGAACTATTAAAGCGTTTAATTATAAATAGCAGTGAATTAATAGTATATCATCTTTGTCCTGGGGTTAACATCCAGAAAGCACCCGGTGGCAATGATCTTCACTGCTATATCTTACATATAAAAGAGATATATTACTAATAAATTACCGAATGGTAAGTATGCTATTATTTGAGACAATTCTGTGCACCTGATTATCGGTTACTCATATGACATATGGATAATATGAACTGAAATCTACCAGAAATTACAGAGATCCTTTTTAGATGACATTGATCTTGTCAAAAATACAGCTTGCAAACTTATTAATAATCGAATAAAATTTTTAAAATATTGTTATAATTAGACTGTCGGCTAAAACATTTATCAAGTTGACAAGGTGCTCTTGTGGTTTACACTTTCTATCAGTAACACTTTAATATATGTGAATAGCTCCGGGAACTATTGATATTTTGTGTAAAGATCAGGATAATTCCGGTTTATATTCATAATTGTTTCTAATGATGGATGACTTGATTTAAGTACTATTTTATTTGAATCGCTTGACAACTGTTAGAGTACTGTATGTCTGATATATTAATATTATTTCCGATCGGTTTCATATTTATACGACTCACTCAATAGACTGCATAACAGAATGCTATTAATTATGAATAAAAATCTATTGTATTCTACACTGTATTGCCTTCAGTGACAGAATTGCACAATAAGATAGAGAAACGGAAAAATAGTTGAATCATATGATTGCGTATTAATATAAGTGACAAAAGTGTTTACATTCAAAACAGATACCAATGATATAGTGAACTGAATGCACAAAATTTTATTTTTAATATTTATTTTATACCATATTTTGACAAAAGAAACACTTGTTTGGGAAGAAAGAATAGACCCAAGGCTTCAATTTATATGTAATTTACAGTCATTACAGTTATTGTACGACTTATGGAAGCGTTGGATCTTTGGGTGGTTTTGGTTATGCAATGCCTTATAAAATAGTTAAACATTATATAAATAGTTAGCATTGATTACAATCAGCTATTTTTCGCTTTTGGCATAAATACTGTTTTGTCCTAAAAATGTCATTTTTATCGAAATATGCAAAATATATGAGAGTTTTATGAGATTTTTTGTGGGAATTCTCAATAACTTACAGAACTAATTGCGCAAATGAACAGTGAAGCTGTTTCGCATGTTATCACAAATTCCACGACATTTTACATATTTGTGTCGTAAAAAATCTGATTTACATTTTCTGTGCAAACATTTATAAAAATGAGTGAAAATACTAAATACTAATTGTATTTGTTTTCAATAATTACCGCATTTGCCGATCGATTTGATAGCTTATCGAATAAATAAAATACTTTTTATTTTGTCATAAATTATATAAAAGTATTTGAACTTTTCGCCTGAGCAGGGGTACAGACTTGACCGAGGTCAATATAAATCAGTTCAAAACAGTTATCACATTTATAATTATTCTTCCTTTGCATAGAGTTCATAAAATTCTAGTTTACAATAAAATTCGTTCTGCAATTGATCTAAATAATATTTGATCTTGGTCATTGGTGATATGGGTGCCTGGAACAATTAGTGCAATGTCTTGTGGTTTTGTGTAGGGGTTAATATGCGTCTAAACTATGCCAGGATATAATTTTACTTTTAAGGCATAATTTTGTTCAACTTGAATGTTCAGTTTGATTCGAACCTCCCTGGGTGGTCTAGTTTCTGAAAAAAATCCATTAGGAAAGGGATCTGTGCCAAATTAGACCGCAATGGGAGTATTCTGGCATTATTTCCAACCCATCTCTGCGAATGACAAAACCTGAAGGATTTGAAGACATTGAATAGAATAGAAAATGAGCTTGTCACAATTAATATAAATATATGTCATTACAACATGAGATTACTATTATTATTATATGAGCTAACCTGAACTTAAATAGCGGACAAATTAAGGTTTATTTTCTATTCTATTAATATTTTTCTGAAATAAGATATAAAATCAAAAAGCCTTTGAATTTCGTAACGATAAGTATTATCTGAGAAAATGTTGAATAAAAGTATTATTTGTGAAATAAAATATAATTTTTATTATAAATATAATTTCGGATTCAATTTGAAGTCAAGAATGAAAACCACAAAAAGAAATTAAATTCTTATGAAAAAAACCTTTATATCAATTCAGCCTTTGATTCAGTACTCAGAGAAAAAAATTTAAGGCAACAAAAATTTAATTACTTTCTCTTAAGTTACTAACTGTATGGCACAGGTATGTGACAGACATACATCAACAGCTTTATAAAAGAAGGTCTAAAAACAAAACTGTATTTTGTTTCGTGCAATACAAACAGTGTGATTGCGATTATGTAATACTAAAGCAATTGTCTAACAATTATTCAGTTAAACCAATTAATGTATAACATTATGGTATATACGAAACCATATAAAAAACAATAAGCATTCGTATCATTAATAAAATAGTTAATAAATAATAGCCATTATATGCTTCTCTCATATAAGGAAATATTTGTTAAGAATATTAATGCAAAAAAATATTATGATATATGAATTGAACATAACTTTTGTGATTCAGTGTAGCGTCAATTCAAATGTATTATGAAATGCAAATGAATTGTAGAAATCAAATGTAAAAATTTTTTTACCAAACACTTCGGCCATGAATTAAAAGTTGTATTAAATTACAAATGAAAGTAACAATAAATAACATTTTTTTTCGTTACTTTAGCTGAAAATTAGTGTGAATTTGAAATACATTTCAATTGAATTCCTATTTTTATTTTAAAAATTTTATTTATTTTTCTTCTTGTATTCAATTCGCACATAATGTTTGATTTTATAATTCGCTTTTCGTGTTCAGTGAATATAATTTAAGAGCAATTCTTATTTTCAATTCAATTATAATTAGAAAATTGTTCAGATATTATGATTACAATTAGAAAAGTGAAGAAAAGAAAAAAATTCATTAACACTAACGTTAAGGGCTTTTAAATCGTGGGATAAATCTTATAATAGTTTAAGCCTTAAAATGAAATTAAAATACAAACAGAACTAAATTCAATGTTATATTAACTGTACATAAATCGGGAATTTATTCATAAAATATTTCTAAAACCCATTGCATTAGATATGAGTTTATTTATAGCTCTAATAATTAGAGTCCAATTCGTAATAAAAAATCATAACTTAAGCAAAAAAGTGTCGAAAAATAGTCATCGAGTGAACAGATATTTCGTACGAAAACTGACTTAACAGTGAAAATATAAGATTTATATGCGAACTAAATATGAGTAATGTCATAATTAGCAACAATCAAGTGTACACTCACCCGGGTATCAACGAAACAGAAACAGGTCTTCTTCTCCCAAATGGCATAAATATATCTCTGCATTCTTCAGACGATTCGTATTGTCGTTGAATATATCAATAGATAATCAGATTTGCAATAAATCTTTTCAATAAGTCTTTACTTAAATAATACAAAAAAAATATTTTCTTTTTTTCTTTTTCTCTCTCTTTCACTGTCTGTCCACAAGAGTTAAGGACACAAAATGTTTTTGAACTCTTTTTCAAAATAAGTTTATTAATAATAAATTCACTGACTTTTCCTTCAGTTTTAGTTAAGTAAATGAGAAAAAAATGTCAAATATTTTTCAATACTTTTTTCGTTTATTTTCTGTTGAACCGTAGAAAAGGATTTCTCGTCACTCACATCAGTCGGAACTTTCTGTTAGACACTGACGGACGAGAAAATTCTTGAGGAAATTGAATTCAATTATAATAATAGTTAATAATATTATATACGAATTGCCCGTTTAGTGCACTAAACATAAAACTCTATTATAGCTTATTATAATAAAACTCAACTCAAAGGGTAATTCCAACGCAAATCAAATAACAATTTCGTAATAATTTAATAATAGATTCAAATCTTGTTTTCACTCGTCTATTGTCTGAATAACTAATTAATTAGACTTTGTATTCAGTATACTATACGATACACCAGTATATAAATGATAATCAATTTTTTTCTGGCGATTGCAGAGACAACTCATAAGTGTGTAAATTGAAAGACAATAATAATTAATAGTTTAGGAAAATAATAATTAACTTTAGGTTTTGAACGCTTTTCATCACTTTTATACTTTCTATTATTTCTTTTTACCGTTCAGTGAAGTCTTTTAATTTTTCAATTATTTGTTGTCACGTCAGTGTATATCTCAATACAATGAACTGTTTATTATAAAAATGAATTAAATTTTTTTTTGTCACTTCTTTAGTCGATTTTTGTTTCGCAATTATATGGCTTTCTATTCAATTATGTTTAGGACTTATGCACTAAATGTCGTATTTTTTTTATTAGAAATCTTTTCTTCCGATTAAGTGTTTTAGAAGTTTATAAAAAGTCTTTTTTTCACTTTTATTGCCTTTTTATCGATTTTTTTCTTATATTAATTTCGTTTCAGAGTTTGGGCAAAAATAAAATGTGAACTAAAGTTCGTTTTTGTGATAAATTAATAGTTTTGGTCGAATAAAAAGTTAAGTTAAGATGAAATTTCACTTTTCAGAGAAAGTTTTTCTGATCTTTTCGGTTGATTATGCGATAAATGAAAAGTTCAATGTAGTTAAGCTGAGTTTTAGTTCAATTCACCATAAGTTAGCCGGAGATTAGATAAGAATCTCAGTCTTTGTTTTCAAATTAATTATCTTTTGTTTTTTTATTTTGAAGATTAATTAATCACAAAAAGAAATCGAAATACTATTTCGATATATATATGAGTTATGAATGGATTCTCTTCTCTCACAAGAATTTTCTGTTTCATTAATAATAAGTTTATGTGAAAAATATGGTTATTCTGTTCAGACAAATAACTTTTCGTACGGAAAAAAACTTTTTTCGTCTTATTATTTCTGAGGTTTTATTTTCTGATATACTTTTGCAAAACTTCCTGTTTTTAACGGCACAACAGTTGGACAATAAATAGATTTTCTGTTTTCACAACAAATTTTCGCACATTTTTTCATATAATTTCCAAATGTTTTCACAATATATTAGTTTTGATAGCATTTTATAAGACAAATAGAAATCAACAAACAATACAACACTTGCAGAACAAATGTCTTAAAATTCAAAAGTAATTTTCAAACAACAAAATAAAATCGAAATTTTCATTAGACTTAACAACAAATTGATTGAATCAAAAAAAACTTTTTTGTGGCAATCGTTAGACAGTATTTAAATAATAATTAGTGAAATTGAAATTACTTTCAAGTTATTTGAACAGAAGCTGCCATACAGTATGTGATCGACACGAGGACACAATCAGACCGTTTCGGAACAGTTTTGCAAATATTTATTAATTTATCAAAAAATATGACAATTAATAGCAATGAAATGTTTGATTAAGTCTTTTATTGTCACATTCACTGTTCGGATGACAATTAATATTAAAATTCAATAAAACTTATTCTTCATATGATTGGAGAGAAAAATAGTTTTGCAATAAGTTTTGTCATTGATTTGAATGAAAAGTATTGACTAATAAACACAATAAGTATAACAATACGAAGAAGAAGAGCAAAGCGAACAAACACTACAATACAGAAAAACTTTTTATTTGTTGAGTTTGTTTTTAATAATGATATGAAAACTTCAATAAAATAGTTTTGATGCGAATGTACGACAAAATAGTATAGTTTTTGAACTGCTTTAAGGCATGTCTTACAGCATCGGAGAACCAATACATATAAAAGTTGTATTACATTCAAAGCCTGTACTCATATGAAAGTCAGTGTTTTCACTCCACAGCATAATCACACCTGTATTGCAGGCCCTGTACTGCCTGTGCCCATACGTCATACAGCAAATACAGGTGTAGATAGACTACAATCAGTGTAGAGAACAATCCTATTTCAATAGCACAGTATGTTTTCAGCCAAAGGCTAGTCAGAGCTAACTTAAGCGCTCAGATGTTTGCTTCAGAATAGTTGACTGACTTTCGGCTTCGACTGTTATAATCGATATACACTTATATAAATACACTTCTGATGTACACTAAAATCTAATACAATTATTTTGAAACCCCTTTTGAATTGATCTTTAATTTGATCGATAAATACGATTTAAAAATCCTGTTGTCATTAAATATCGTATTTTGAAAGATAAGAACCAAAAGAATATTTCAATGCATTCTCTGCTCACTGTCTATAATGTCTATTAAGTTATTAAAAGCAAAGAATATTTTAAACTTAATATTCAATACAGATATCAAAGATATTTATCTTTTGTTTTGAATTAGAAATATGTGTTATCTCTGACACTACTACTAAGAACTTACTGAGAAGTATATCATTTTTATATATACTTAAGATTTATTCGATAGGAAGGAGTGTTTGGGAAAGTTAGTTAAAGATAGGTTTGGGCTCTTATCTGGACTTCTAAAGGCTTATTATTGAAATATGTTTTTTATTTTTAACTAAGATTTCTAATTAATATTGTTTTTGTTGCATAAAATTTATTACTAAATAATTATTTATATTTAACCCAATCTTATGCTTAATTAGTATAAAGAATAAAACAATATTCAATTGAATTTTTGCTTTTGGTTTTCACTTGGATTTTGATTAACCAGATTATCATCAAAAACAGGAAATCCAGTTCATTGGGCACAACATTATATGCAATCCAATGAACAGTCAATTTTCTAATCAGTTATGAAAAAAAGTATTTTTATTTTTGTTTATAATTTGATTTTTAAAAAATGTGAGAAAAAAATATTTTGTATTTTATATCTAAACCTAATTTTTCTTATTTCTTAAAATATATTTATTTTTATACATAATTTTTTAGATAATATAAATAAATAATTTATTTACTCTTTTATTTTTGGGCGAATTTTATGGTATAATAACTGTTAAGGAATTGTTTGTAAAAAAAATATTTCGGATATTTGTATTCAAATTATAAATATTTTCTTTATCTGATTAATCATCAAAATGTATAATAACAGGCCTTTCACTGAATTTCTTAGTTTAATGATAAGCGCTTTTACTTATATAAGGGCTTTGAAAGCATGAGTTGTCAAATGGGGTGGGGGTCGTGTAAGTGCACTCTACCCTTCTTGGTAGCACAAATACATCTTTACGAACCAATCATCTTTGCTGTCAAAATTGATCCGTCACATTATATCAATATTGAAACAATACTACTGTACAATATTCATCATTTAATAGACAATATTGTAACTAATCTACACTAACTCATCCCAAACTCGGTCAACTGCCTGTGCCACTGCCTGTACCACCCCTGGGCTCGACGACACTTTCCTGATATGAATACCTAAATGCTATTATTTAACGAAAGAAAAACTCTTAATCAAGAAATAGAGAATAAAATATTCAATTTGGGTGTCGATGCGCTCATTCAGTCTCTTCATTGTATTGTCAATTATGTTATTATAAGTTTATTTGAATATTCTCTACATTCGGTATGATCAAGGTTGGTGAACACTGGGGTATCTGGTTTATGGTTATGACATGGCGTAGGAGTGGTATTATTGGCTATATATATGTCTTATTGGTTTCGATGACATCCTTTCAAAAAACGTAGGAAGACTTGAGGACTACTTGTAAATATAACATGGTCACTTTGTCTTAAGATCAGGTAAAACCCCTTAGTCTTAGTATCACATTATAGGTGGGTCATTAAGGTTAAGGAATGTTAATAGAATAGCATCAGAGTCTTGCTCTGAATGTACTGACAGTACTTCCAGACGTCATAAGAAGTCGAATTCTGGGTTAATAATTATGCACTTCCTACAAATTGTCCCTGTCTACAAGAGTTGAAAAAGTAATATTACCTGAGTCTGCAGATCTGGATAGCATTCACTTATAAATTCAATATATTTTTTTGTCTAATTTTTTACTCTCTATATAATTAAAATCAATATTAAGTGCAATTGTTTGGCAATAATTACCAATATTTAGATCAAAAATATAATAGAAATGGTTTCGTACGGACAGCACAACTGATGGATGAAATCCAATTGTGATTTTGAAAGTCGAACAAAATATTTGGCTTTTTTCTGAGGGGAAACATATGTTTTATCAGTCATATTAACATTAAACTGATATTTAGGTTAAACTATAAATTACTAAACAAAACACAGAAAAATAGTTTAATAATAATAATAATAATTTATAAGTCAATGCTATACTGTTTTAGAAGTTTTTCTGAATAAAAAAATATATTAATAATAAAAGAAAACCTAAAGAAAGGCAGAAAAAAGAGAATAAATTATACGTTTAGTATTGAGGATGACTTGTTTGGGTCGTCTTTGATCTCAATTCGCATGCATTTAAAGCAACAGATAGTGAGTGTAAAGTGAGATAAGTGTATGAAAAACAAAACCAAACGCTCACTATTTAAGTAACCATATTTAGAATGAATGAGCTTGCTAATTATTCACGACAATACCATCCCAACTACCCCAACACATCTTATTTTTAACGCTTGTGCTGTTAATATTCGCATACAGTTTAGCAAATCATTAGCTTTTTTCAAGGCCTGTCTTATATTTCTAATAAGTATTTGTCTGTAATTCATATGAAGTGAATGTTATAAATATTTTATTCAAATTTTATTCATTTTCTGTTTTTGTTTGCAGTTATTTTGCGTAAAAATTCAAATAAATATTTTATTGAACTCATTTTGTTTTTCATTACGGGTAAATTTCGTTTTTTATGAGCTTGTTTACAGTTTAGTAATTTTATACATAGCTGAATGACACGAAACATTTTGTCTGAGATGAGCAAGCATGTTTAAACAAAAGGTGTAAGTGCAGGTAAAATTGCTATTGCTATAGCTAGAATACCTTTACGGTTAGACTATCCTGATTAGTGATCAACTATTGCAGTCATCAAGTGAATATTAATTAACTGGCTTATTATAATGAGCCTTTACCCCGGTGCATATCATTGTAATTGAATATGTTGTGTAAATCATATAAATAATTAATATTTTTATAAATATAACTCTTTTTTAACATTTTATTTATTGAATTAAATATTAATAAAAAATAATGTTTTTATTCATTTCATGTAATCATCTATTTTATAGATTCAGTCAACTTGAATGTTAAGTTAAATATAGATATAATTATTTTGTTTTCTGTTTTGTTTTTGGCTTTTTTTTTGTTTTTCATATGACATGGCCTACGAAGATGTCCTAAATAGTTAAGGCTATTATCATATTATTTGTGGCCAATATAACTGAATTATATAATATAATTAGATTTTTGTTTAAGCATTTGTTTTTAGGCACATATGTTATGGTATGTGAGAGTGTTTTTTGTTATATAAATATAATTATATTAAAAATAGTTTTATATATTAATATTTAGTGCAAATTCAAAGCCAATTCTGTAATTAATATATTTTTCAAAAAAAAAGTTTTGCTAATGTTATGAATGTTTTGTGATTTTCATCCATTAATGCATTATTTTTTTGGTGTTGTGTAAGAGATATATGAGTTTTGAACTAATTATTTATTTTTTCCCATTTTTTCTATTCTCTTCTTTCATAAGATTTTAATTAATTTTATTTTTATTTATAAGTTATAACACTTTTTTTCTATTTAGAGATTAAAATCTGAAAATATTAAATATGTATTAAATCTATTCAGTGAACAATATATTAATAGTTTCGTAAGAATAAGAAAATACAGTATAAGAGAAATTATGGCTAAAAATATTTGCCAAAAGCCTATTAGCGATACGTATAATAAGTTTATTAATTTTATTCTTAACATTAGGTTTCGTCTAATACAGGAATTAACACAATATTCTGTTAATAGATCTTATGCTAGATATGATTTACGCCTAAAATTAATATTTTATCATTAGTTTTGTTCACTTGATTTAGTTTTCACTTCAGATTCATTTTAAATTAAGTAATATTTTTAGCGAAAAATTATTAATTATAAAAGTAATTGAAGTATTAAGTGATTAATTGATTATTAATGGTTAACAGATTTTAATTGATGTTAAAGAATGTGAACATTATTTATAAGGTTTTAAATATATATTTTTTCCTTTTTATTCGCACAAAAATTTTCAGCTAAATTGGGAAAATTTTTTTTGATAACAAGTTATAAAAAATAGCGAAAATCCTTAAAAAGGAGAACCGCTTTGTGAATATGCAAAGTATTTAAGTATTTTCTGATTTTATTACAATTTATTTTGAATAAAAAATCAAATTCTTGTATAACTGTCACTCAAATACGTAAAATATTTATAAAAATAAAAACGTATTCAAACTTTTGGGTAACTATTAACTCATCAAATATAGAGATATAAACAGTTATATTGAGATAAATATAAATATATTCTTTGCAAAAAAATGACATCACATGAAATGAATTGAAAAGTTCTGTTATTTTTCTATACAAAGAATTTTGTTGTAATAATAATAAAATGCTTAATAAAAATATTTTGAATTATAACGCAATGAATTTTATGAGCCTTTTTCAGCCCAACTCTATAATTATGAATATTTTTATAAACCATTTAATAAATTCTGTTATTCTATATATTTATGAAAAATATTATTTTCATTGCAAAAAGTCTATTAATTGATTGATAATTATATGAGAGTTATTAGGATTTTATGCAAATTATAGTTTAATTCAATAATAAAAGAGTTGAAAAAACATTATAAAAATATTTATTTAATTAGCATATTTTCATAAACAGTATCACAAGAAATATTGTGATTACTATAATTCAAATCTAGTTTAAACATAAATTAATTCAAATTTTATGGAAATATTTAATTAACCGAAAAAAAATATATTTTAATTCAAATAAAAAGAAACCGAAATTCCAATAGAATTACTGCTTAACTAATGATTTATATATAAATTAACAATTATTTTGAAGTTAATATATTTTTTTACCGAATTCTGGCGGCGAGAACGCCCCGGGGCAAAAATATATGCCTTTTTAAATCAAGTTGTCATTGACTTTATTATAGCAACTTATTAGTGCATTAGTGCAACTATTATAGCACTTATAATAGTGAGTACTTTTGCTTAAAAATACTGTGCATTTCTATTATATCATATATTTTTCAAAGTTAAGTAACGGTTAAGTCAAGCGTTAAGAGAAAAAGTCATGAATTTTAAGAATTTATTTAAAATTTACTTAAAAACCAAAACCGGCTCTAATTTCTAATTAGTTTTTATTTTTATTTTTACTGAAAAGTTTTATCTTTATTATTGAAATTGAAATACTGTATGATTAAGAAAAATACTCTCGTTTTTCGTTTTTAATCTGAATTTAAAATTCATTAAAAATTTGAATATATTCTGATTTATTAACTCAGAAGTCAAAAGAAAGTGTGCAGGTCAGATTGATTCAGAAAATGACCCGCGGCCATCACGCAGTCTACAAGTATTGTTTATTTAAGTAATGCAGTAAGCCACTGACCAGGGACGCTATTAAGCATGGTGTTATAAAAGTAACAGGGTGTAATTTAGGAGCAAATTCAAAGCAATCGAAATTTGAAAATTAAGCTTTCCTGAATTATAGCTAAATTTATCTATTTTTCCACTTCTATAAGTCAGGTCAATATACGAACTAAGATCAATGAGCTTGATCACCACTGATATTGATTAGTTGATTGTTCAGATAAGATGTTATTATTTTTGTAAAGCGTTTAGTAATTTGATTTCCATTCTATCAAAGCCTACAATATATGACAACTCTTTTGATTAATTGTTTAATTCTTTTAATTAAAGGAAAAGAAAAGCGAAAAAAGTTCTGTAAATAAGTGTTATCTAACCTATAATCAGATTAATAGCTTGTTTGCGATTATATCTAATCAATATTAATTGATTATCTGTTGAAAGAGTTTCTCCTGTTTTAACCTGAATATTAAGTAGTCGTACAAAATATAATTCATTTTGATTTTCACATTAGTTGCTTGAATAGGAAATTGTATTAATTATAAGATTAAATAGAAATAAAATAATAAAAATAATTTTTTTTTGGATAAAAGTATAAATGAATTGAATAGAAAAGTAACCATTACAGTTTATATGCCAACATCGTATAATCAAGCTAAATAATTATCAACTGTTGTCGTATTATTATGTCATATAAGGGTATTAAGGGATGAATCATAAGAGCATTACATTATATTATTTTCACAAAACCTATTCATTTGTTGGCAATAAATATGTTTTATTACTCAACGAATTGAATAATAAATTAAGAATTAGTCATAAAAACGGATTATCTGAATAATGAGTTTACGGAATTGGCTAGAAATAGAAGATGAGCAAGCTTAAACATGTTGCTTTGACTCATCTTTCACATATAAAATTTGAATTACAATAAAATGACAGATGACAGAAAAAGTGTCCGGGTGTATCAGTAGTTTTGTTGGACAGACTTAATTTGTTGCCATAAAATTTTATATTATCGTCAATTCTATGTGAAATGTAAGCTGGCTCAATTATTGAATATCAATTTAAATGTTAATCCGATTATTAGATTTAAAAATAATTAAGTCTTAAGTACTTTATTGAAAAAAGTCATTTCATATCCATGTTAGGCAAGCATACAGTCGACTTCCGGTACTCTTTTTCTGTGAGCAACACTGTACTGATTAATAATATAAAAGTTTTTAAATCAAAATTTCTTAAAGTTATCTGTATTTCAATACTTTACGAAAATTCATTCAAAGAATACATTCATTTATTTTCAATATTTAATTGTCACTCAATTCTAATGAGATTTCTTATGCTTTGCATTCATTTAATAATTGTTAATATTCTTCAGTCAATTATGAATATAAGGAAAAAGTATTATATATTAAAGAGATATTAAATAATTTTCTGAAGCGTTTATAATTCAAATCCAATTATTATAGAGTATATCGATATCTATTAAATTGCATCAAATGATGATTTGTGTGAAATTCAGAGAATTTGATGATTTTAGAAGTTTTGACATTTT
The DNA here is from genome assembly GCA_034693305.1 of Eueremaeus valkanovi. NCBI lineage: Eukaryota > Metazoa > Arthropoda > Arachnida > Sarcoptiformes > Eremaeidae > Eueremaeus > Eueremaeus valkanovi. Next base: position 749 of record JAQIWA010000316.1, on the reverse strand, counting down.
TGAACGTAATATGTCTATCAATCAGTGCACGACTGGTCAGTCATTCAGACAGGAATCGCGTGACTATTATAATAAAGAATATGACTATAAAAGATGTGATGATCTCTTAACTGATATTTCTCAGCTTTAATTAAACTAAACTATGTTGTATTGTAACATAAACTAACTTAATGTCTATCTCATGCGAACTAAATCAGGAATGTCTTAAATCATAAAGTTTTTCAAATCCTTATTCATTTGTCTGATTCATAAAATACCGGAAGAATTGGTTTATATGTTTCATACGATTCATAAATAACTGTTTGTTTGATAGGATATTCGCGAAAGCGCTTCATTTGTACTATTATTGTGAAATACTTTTTTAACCAATAATTTATTGCCAATAAAAACGATTCAAACAATTCAAGCATTAATACAATTCCAGTGATGGCCACAAAAATTATGTACAGATTATTACAGTATTGAAAACATTTCTGATTTATAATTAACGTTGTTAACTTGAAGTAGAATTCTGATTGATACATGCTACCTAGTACAGTACCTCATAAATATAATGCTAGCTTATTTTTTGGTTTAATATATATAATATGTATGCTCTCAATAAATATTAGATAATGTTTTGCTCGATTACAAGAGGTTAACAATATATGTCGAAAATTATTTTGGTAGGGTCTTCTAGAATGTTCGTAGGTTTTTGAATGTACCCATTATTTAGCGAATCAGAGCTATTGACGAAAGAGGAGTCAATA
>JAQIWA010000315.1:0-36116 GCA_034693305.1 Eueremaeus valkanovi | reverse complement strand
ACCAACTTGTTTGATCGTGGTTGAAAGGATTTTAAAAAATAAAAATATTTTGTGAAGTTCGGACATGGTCTTTGACCTTGCTTTAAATTTGACTTAATTCAGTCGAATATTTGCTAAATTGCATTATTTTATATACAATTCTAATGAATTAAATTATGTCATTATTGTACGCGATATACAAAAGTTCCTGTAATCCCATCCGTGGAAAAATTGGTTCTTACGTAGATCATAATCGATGTCAAAAACAGTGCTTTATATCGGCGGACATGGATTTATTTTGTGCTGATTTGATTACAAGAAGCTTATATACTGGACGGCTGGACAGCTCTATCTATTGGATTAATTGTTTGAGAGGGAAGTCCTCAACAGATGATCATCCCATTGCCTTACACTTGTCACTCGACCTCATCTAATAAAATATCAAATTTTTTTGAAAACGCAATCGTCACCAATGGATTGAGCATGTGCGAATTAATCAGAATCGATATCTTTATTGCAAAAATCTGCTGGTTGAATTTTTCAAAACGCCTTCTAGCGTCTAAACGCACAGGAATCTTAAGGGGGGCTAATGAAAAAAATGTGCTCTCAGTAAGACCTCATTCGATTGGCACCGGTCTCGTCTTGTAGTACAGTATTGGTGACCAAAATTACCATTCTCCTTTAGGTAAAATAGCTGCTTTCACCTAACCTTACACCATTTCAACTCTGTTGAATGTGCCCTGGCAAAATAAAAACTCATACTTGCGGTTAACGTGAAATATTTGATAATTGTTTTCTGTTAGAAGTATCACATAATTGTGCTTTTGGACAGATATGGCCTAATTGTGCACTAAATATAAGTAATACAAAAGACAACTATTGTTAGCATTGATAGGATTTGATTGCAATATTAGATCTCAAACACAATAATGGCATCTATTGTCGCAATTAATTAATAAAATATATCTAATGTTTAGAATCGGAAGAAAAATAATAAGTTTATACAATAATTGTAATTCAGACCTGTGATAGAAACGTGTGAACTTGGTTCATTTTAGAGACTTCAGAACTTTAGAGAAAGGATCAGAGCAGAGGTTTTCCTCCGAGCTATTAGTTTAATGGTTCTGTCTGTGAGGGTTGGGGTTTCAGGGGGTGTTTTGAGCACTCGATGGCTGCGATTTAATAATCTGAACCAATGTCTGTCTACTTTCTGAGCCAATTGGAGTCAATTATATGTCTTTAAAACAAAGTCTAAAACTGGTGTTTCGTCTGAAGTCATCAAAAATGTCAATAAAAGTCTTATTAATAAAAAATAAGTTATTAGACAAAGAATAAAATTCAATAAATTCTTAAAATACTTTCAAACAAAATATTTATTTGCGATAAAACAAACTTCAAAACAGCATTGAATGAAACTTTGTATAAATGATTCAATGATTTTAAATTAATTAATTAATTTCGATCACATTTTTAAAGCTCTCATTTCGTCTTTGAATATTCGATCAAAAATGAGCTTAACTTGAATTTGCATTATATAGATATCAGCTTTGTTTGAATGAACTCCGAATTCAAACAATTAAACTCAAAAGGCATTCAAACACACGGGAGGATTGAGTTGTCCGAACACATTGAGCTCGTATAGAGAGGCCATAACCATGAATAGCAAATACCAAACCATTAAAATGAGGCCATATTTTGGGCTTAGTTTCCAACCATTCAGATGAGTGACGACCAGAAAAAATACAACCGTTGAGAGCAATGATAGAGTAGAGTACTCAAGGCCTTGAGGGGTAGTATACCAGGGTTTGATTGATATTAAGTTATAATAAACAGAATTAATTGCATTACCTTTGCTGATAACATTTACATGGGAGCCAGGGTCGATTAGGGCTGTCTTCAAAAGCCAGGGCAGACCCAAACAAACAAGAATGTCGAACACATTGCTTGCTATGGCATTAGTTAAGGCCATATCTCCCAATCCTTCCCTCACAACAATAAGGCTGGCCACCGCATCGGGAATACTTGCGCCCCCGGCTATGAACACCAAACCCATAACTGTGTCCGGTATTCGCAAATTGAAGCCTAAGTTTTAAAAGCTTTCGATTGAATAAAGAATTAATGTTTTGTTTAATTAAATACCGATAACTGTAATCATCCAAACGATTAGATAAGAATAGATGGAAATCCAAACACAAGACATGAAGAATGTGAGCCCAAACCACTTTCTTCTATTCTCTTGTCTACAATCCGGAACAGTTAGCCTATGTATTGCATTCAGGGGTGAATTGAAAAGATTGAAAATTCGTTTTATTGCAGACAATCGATCGGACGTATTGACTGGAACAGTTATGCCCAGAGTTGAGGTCAGATCTTCATTGAATGTATTGCTTGTATTGTATTGATTACTGATTGCAATGCATTCCACATCAGAAGCAGAACTGCTGGCCGTTTCATCTGATCTCTCAGTTTCAGAGATTGGCTTATATGCCACTAAATCGAGTGAATCGTCTGATGTGGTTCCAGAAGAACAGTGGAAATGATTGAAGAATTGGGTTTCGATTGCTTTGTTATAACATATGAACAGAATATAAGTGAAGTAAACGACGAGAAAAACAATGGATTCGATGACTGATATCTTTGAGTCAAACATTGCAATAAAGAGAACACAAATACTGATCAAATAGAAGACCGAATCCCTGACTATTGGCCACCAATTGATTTGGACGACTCGACCGGCAAAGAGAGCGCATATGCTTATGACGAACGCTATGTTGAAGACAGCGGATCCGACAACAGTTCCGATTCCGATGTCATCTTTGGCAACAAATACTCCGATCAGAGAAGTGGCCAATTCAGGCGCCGAAGAGCCGGCGGCCATGAAAGTAGATCCGGCAATGTCTGACTCTATTCAATATTTTCGCATTTGTAAGGAATGGGAGAAATGAATACCAATTAGAATAATGACAAGTCGTTTACACAAATAGAAACCTAATTTGAATTTATCGCAAATGACTTCAAGCGATGGCACAAAGAATTGATCGCAGATTAGAGCCGTTCCGATGAAGAAGTAGATTATGACCAGACAACTGAATAATGTCATAAACACTGATTGTCTGATTCGTTTGGGAATGTATGGAAAGTTCTCGATTGCAGGAGTCGTACAGTTCGTGATTTGTGGCTCACTTCTGGAACCGTTGTCTTCGGATAGAAGTTTACGAATAAATTTCAAATCATTTCCACAATCACTCAAATCGTTAGTTTCAGTAAACTTTTTATCAAAGTTTTGGCCAAAAATCAATGTTATTATTATCACAAATATAATGATTGCAAACCTTTTCGACAATAGTTTTGCTCTCATTTTACACTTTAATGTTTAACTTAAATACATTGATAACATTTTTGATATCATAGTCAAAAGTAGTCAAATTAATACTTTTGTGTAAAAAAATAATTATAAAGTTTGAAAACTATATAACACTTGTATTTTTAGACTAACAGAACATTTGAGCAATGGAAACGACGGGATCATCTGAAAACATATAACAAATAAATAGAGTTCAGAATTGCAATCTGTATATCAATTCTACTGTATATTCATTAATGTATTGATACAATCGAATGAATAACTATTGAAGAAATGTTTGAAATCATATTTGAATTTATGCAAACATACGGTTGAATCGAAAACATATAAAATTACCTAAAATACAGTAAAATTTATTTCATTATAATAGCTTTCAATATAATTCTGATTTATTCTTATATAACTTAATATAAATTTTATATAAATATTGAGTTTTACTAATTGGAAGCTCAGGACAAGCGAATCGTCTGCTTATTATTTATTCCTAATTCAAAATCACTGAAAACTGAGTGAAATTAATTTCAATTTAAAAATCAGCATTGAATGTGGTTTATAAAAGTGATTAATAATTATTTATATTTAAAATAAAATCAGAGCTGTGGAGGTCGACCAATCAGCTAATATTACTGATTTTAGCTCAAGTCAATGAGGGCCATTTGAGAAATTTTGTTGAGTAATATGAGGGTAAATGACGGATAAATAGTACCTAAAATGACCAAAAATTAATTTGATCAAGTTCGACCTAAATTAACTAAAATTCACTGTTGTTGGCAATTTTGAACATAGTTAAGAAGGAATTCGAACGGTAAAAAAAAGTGTGGATCATCTTGTCAAAAGCATAGGTGGCATTCATTATGGGTTACACTGTAACAGTTTCAGGCATTTAGTCATTCCCTCATTCCCTCCCTCGGCATCACTGAATAAAATATATTTCAAACTTTACCTTCAATTTGCTCTAAGTTTGTAAATAGAGAATGCAATGAATGCAATGAATAAATACATATAAATAGTTATGTCATCATTACAGCAGTAATGAGTCATTCAGTTACAGTAGACATATAGTACAAATCATTTGAACTGTCTCACAATTTACAATTCATTTTCTTCGTGTTCTCTTTGCAATTTCAGCCTGGCTGGCATAAACTACTCTAACCTTTACAGCCGTTTTAACGAATATAATTACATTAAAGCTCTGGTTCAATTATAAAATGACAATATTTTATGATTGAAATATGATTTATTTAAAGTACACATTCCTTGCAGTACAGTATACATATCGATAGGAATTACAATATAATGAAATGTTAATTACTTTGAAGGCATTGAATGCATAATCTATTGATTTATTGAAATGAATACAGAATTCTTAAATATTGAAGCCATGGATGTCATGGAAACAGTTTATATAACAAAAGATAATTTTTAGAAAATGTACAAAAAAGACAAATCATTTTTCTCAGTCTCGAGTGTATCTCCTTTTACGAAGAACTTGAGTGTATTTAATGATAATGAGAAAATATGTATTTCATCGGCGCATAAATATCGGTTTAATATCATAAAAGTCGACAATAAAACCGAAAACTCTTCCGAGTCTAAGGAAATCTGTATCGAAGCCGACAAAGAAGTCGTTGTCGACAAGGATTGCATAATTCAAGTAATATATTATCGATTTATTGTAGAAAATACTTTTAAGTGCAATACTGTATACGTTTGGGAAGCATTCAAAAGTATCTGTTTTTGATTTCTTAGTTTAGTCGACTAATGATAGCAAAGATTATTTCTGTCAGAAGTCTGTTCGCAAACGCGTTGATAGAAGTCATAGGAATACAAAAGACATTAATTGAGTTCAATTCGCTTAAAAAATACCTCGAAATTAATCGAGTTTAAGTAGGACTTGATCCAATTTGACCGATGAATTTGTTTACTCATTGAATTTAAATTATTATAAGTTATAGTCTATAATAATTGGCTTAATTTGTTAAAAGACAGACTCAAATAGAGAACACATACAGTCATTCCTAAAACAGATCAATGACTTCAATAACTTTCTGATTCGAAATATTTACTCAAAATATTTTATTTTATTTGCAATAAAGCATTTCAATGACGTTTTTACTATAATTTTTAATTGAAATTATTTCCAAAATAAGCTTGTTCAGTTACTAGATTATAAATGAAAGAATTTTTTTTTATTTTATTACAATTCAGTTAAAATGGTTAAAACTAAATGAAACCATATTTCTGGCCGTACTTCTGCACAATGGGCTCAAGGTATGGACTGAAGCATACAATTGATTGTATTATATACACACGAATTCATAACAGCATATCTCTGATGGCGTCCATTGAGGCCAAAAACTCAACCAAACTTCCAGTAAAAAGTTTCAGCAAAACAGCCTCTCATCAATTTAGTCTATACATGATAGAAATGTAGAAAGAACCAGGGCAGTTTACTGGACAAAATCCTACAAAGTTATCAGAGATAATCAATTCAAAACCTACTTCTTCTTTGAATATTATCAAAATCTTAAGTAATAAGTTAGTTGAGTCTTACAAAAAAGATTGATCCTGGTGGATTTTGTCAAATAAAATTCCCTTTACTATAATACTTGTGGCTACAATGTTCAGGTTCAATTATTGACTGGCTGCTTTGACCAAAAGAATTATTTTCACTTTCCTTTTTTTTGGTTAGACTTCAATATATGGGTCAGACATACAGTTACTGTATATCAGAGAATGGCAATGGGGGTATACCCCCTGTGATTTTGGCTGAGGCATACCTTCTTATTTTTCGATGTTTTGAGTAAAAACTCGAAAATGGGGCACTTCTGGCCCTCAAAAGTGATTCATTGTACCCCTTTTGGCAACATTTTTTGGCTTACCCCCCCTGTCGTCAGCCCCATTGCTTATCTCTGCTGTATATGAATATGAATTGGTTTGTATGACATAAGATGTGGAATAGCATTGATATAATGGTTGCAACAATTGGGAAGAATCTGATTCTGTTTCTCATCAGGTCTTTAACAGTGAAGGAACAGAACTGGTGTTCAGCCATACGTTTGCCTCCGATCCGAACGATTATCCGGAAACGTCGTACTCGAGTGGAATCGCATCTCTGATCTCATCAGTTATTTGTATCGGTGCTAATAACGGAGCGATCCTTAAGTTTTTAATGAATGCGGACAAGAGTTTATCATTTGATGAAAGTTCAAATCAAGCAAAGCATAAGAGGTTTAGAATTAAGTTTCAACTATTCATAGCTTTATTTATCCATAATTTCTATTCAAATAAACATTGTTTTCAAAACTAAACTCTTCGTAAACATCAATAATAGCATAAATGAGTTGATTAACACTGCATGCAATCATATCTGAATTTAGTATTTGATAAACGTGCAAGGTGATAAAAGATATCCAGAATTGCATCATGCTAGTAGATTACTAAGGACTCTATTTCCTCTGACTTTCACATATAGAGTGATAATGAGTAATAAATCATTTTTTGTTATATAAAAGACCGATAACTGATGTAATATCTGATGGAAATACACGACTTGTCAGGTATGCTATTACTACACAAATCACTACAAAACGAATGAAATATTTTTAAATTTTTGATCGGATATTAGTTGCGATGATTGCGGGATAATATGTGTTTGGGATTACAACACAAGTAGTAGTGATTTGGAAGCAGTGGTCAGTTTTGATGGCTATAATGCGTAAGATTTTATAGATATTTAAACTTTTTGTCAATTTTGGAAATCATTATTTTTGATACAAGAACTCAGCTATAGTTATAATTTTATTTTCAATGTGCAAGACATATAGTGACCTAAATGTCGTTACTTTTGAAACAAGGTAACGTTCGTGCTAACTACTGTATTATTAACCCTCTGCCTGCGAGCTCTGGTGCACAGCCATAATTGGCGTTCAATTCAAAATTGTAGTTTAGAATTCAAATACGTGTTATACCAGTAACATCCAGGTGTAATCCAGAGAATGATTTTGAGTATTCTATATTGAGATTATTTTGCATTGCTCAGAGTTCATTTATCCCTAGTGGTTTTCACTCTACCTGAATCTCTTGCAAAAATAAACTACCTGAGCAAAAACGCAGCGGGTTCAGAAAATCCTGAGTCACTGATATTTTACAAGGATCATTTTGCACTGCTCAAATTTTCAATAACACTCATGCTTTTTGCTGTCGAGACTATGCTTGACCACTTCTATAGATGCTGGGCCAGTGCAAAATCACCAAGTGAACAAATTCTTTGTTATGTCCTTTACTAAATTAAAATCCTTGAATTTCCTCATTGGGTTTAGGCTCCAGCTTCATTTAAGGCTGTTCGGAACTTTTTCCCTGGCTGAATAAAAGAATTGTATTTTATATTTAATTCAATTAGATTTTCGTCCAATTGTTTGGCACTTTTCAAACATTATTTGTGCGCCGGTTATGGTTCGGGTCATATAAGAGTGTTTGACATCATAAAGAAGATCCTGATATGTGAGATATCAGCCCACGCCAAGTGGGTTACAGCTCTGGATGTGGCGCCCGATTCCGGTTTTGTAAGCATTTGATTCATATTATTGTCAAATAAAGTATTGAATAATTAATTATAAAAATTGATATTATTTTAGATTTTGTCGACTTCTGAGGACAGCTTTGTTAGGGTTTGGCGAATGAAAGACCAAAACAATTGCTTAGAAGTAATGCTTTTGCTCTTTAACTGTAACTCATATTCAATATCTTCAATCATATCATTAGGTTTGCCATCAATTCAGTCAAAGTATTCCGAATCATATGCTTTTCGGCGGAGTTTTCCTAAACAGTTCTGGGAATGTGTTCTGTGTTTCGGGATATGATTCGCTTGAAGTCCATTGTTTTAAAGCAGACTCGTGTAAGTGTGCACTGGTTTTGTCGGCTTTCCCTTCAAAGCAAATAATGATAATTGAGTTCAACTTATTTTAATTTATTGACAATTATTACAAACAAAATGAATAATAATATAATTGAAGTCTTATATAAAATGACTAAAACTCGTCCTTAAGATCAGAGTTCAGTTGAATTATCAGATTAGAAGTCAATTCATATAAATCAGTGAAATAACTGTCAGTCGATTCGTCTTTTGTTTCACTTTTGGACAAACTATTGAAATCATTTGATATCTTCTGAAGAATCGGTAAATACTTTTTGAACTCTTTTTTGCAGAGAATTGACAGCGAATTCATGGCTTCGATTGTCTTCTCTCTGACGTCATTGTCGGGAGAGTTAAGCAAATTCGGCACTAAATCACAAAAGCCTTCAGCAATGATGGCCTCATTCAGAGCAATGTCTTCGTATAGTTTTCGCTTCAATTGATTCAATCGATTACTTTCCGCATATTTTAACGTCAATTGTCTTTCGATTAATAAATCGTTTAAAAGTGTTATAACTTTTGCACTCATTTTAATAGAATTAATGTCAGAATCCCTGAACAGATTCGCGAATATAGAGAGTCCGCCGTATTCTTCAACCAATGACTTCTGAGCGCTCGGCAACTGTCGCACCAACGAAGAGATGGCGAACAGAGATCTCTTCCTCACCTCTACAGACGAGTCATATCGGAGTAAAAGCAATAATTCCTTCAAAACTCCTCTTTTAAAGACTTCCGTTTGAACTCTTGGGTTACCATTCATTGCCGACCCGATTGTGAAAGCTATCTGTGCTCTCAGTCGACTGTCGGTTGAATTCAAATCCGGCACTAATACGTCGATTCCGTTCATTTGGACGAAGTCTTGTGCGATATCTATCGAATGCACCAAATATTCAATGTCTGCCAATAGACTCACTTTTTCCTCGACTGAAGACGTCTTGTATTTCTGGATTAAACTCTTCAAGAGTTCACTTTCCGAATGCATTTTCACATTGAGTTCATCGAAATCTCTCTTAATTTCATCGATTGAACGAAAATCAGAAGATTTTTTGGCCGAGACTTCCATATCATTCATGTGTTGACCGAATTTCATGGTTTGTAGAACTCGTTTGATTCGGTCTCGAATGGCATCCACTTTGGAGTCGACTCTGTTTGTGCTTTCCATCGCTTTCTTGTGTTTATCAATGAATTTAATATTTCTGTCGATTTGTTCTTTGCTTTCGTCCAAAATCTTCGCCTCTTTGAGACCCGTTTCCAGATTTACTCTGACGTGAAGTCCGGCCGGAATTACCTGACCCTTACGTATGGTCTGCCACTTATCGGTTGGTACAAACAGTTCGTTCGCATCCATGTCCTCCTCATTATCGTTCACTTCTTCATCGACTGACACATACTCTTCGTCACTGTTTTGCTCGACAACCGAAAGACCGCTTTCGATGTCATTGGCATTAACTGAGAGCCAAAAGAGCAGTGATATTGCAATCAATAGTCTGAACAGAGTTTTCATATTTGAATATCAATTCAATTGCAGTTCTTTTGGACCAACTCTTCATTTGGATAATATTGACCACAATATGAGCTAATCATCATTTCTTGTTTACTATTACCGTATTTTTGTTTCTATAGCAACCAATCGATTAATTTCAATACATATTCTGATTGGCATTCAATACAATGAGAGCCCAAAGCCATGTATTACTAAATTTTGTGAACACATGTTGTTATTGTTTTGACTGATTTTAAAGGGAAAACATTTGCTTCAAAAATATTAAACTTATTATTATATTAATTATAAAATTAAATTCAATTTAATAATTAGTTTTTTAAATAAACAGTTATTATTGTCATTGGTTTCAAACATCTAATTCTCATTTGCCGTTCGTCTGACTAAAGCAAACCCTTTGAGTTTGGATTCAAATAATGCAAAACTAATAAAATGTAAAAAAAAGTAAAATTATATGAAAATTGTATTTGAGATGAATTGAGAGTAAATTAGTTTTGAAATCACTTTGATTTGCAGCCAATGTCTGGTCTGAAGTGCAAACCGATTGCAATGTCTTTGAGAGGAGAAGTGCTTTCGCTCTATAAACGAGCCCTTCGTTTGTCTATTGAATGGAAAGCAAAGAATCCTTTGAATGAAAGCATAGAAAAGGATTACATCAGAAGTGAAGCCAAAAGAATAATAACAGAGAATAAAGATTTGACTGATTATAACAAAATCAGACAGTTATTAGACGAAGGTATCAATCGGCTAGAAGTGGCCAAACACTACCGGATCCCTTACCCGCGACCCGTCTACTACTCGACCGGTGCTTATCTGAGAAAACAAAAGTGAATTATCGTATCGTCTGTTCTGACTATAAATCTCATTAAATATTAATACTATTCAATACAATGATTGTTAGATTATTCGTGTGATTCATACAATTGGAAAAATAATATAAATTTATTTGTTTTCAATTCAATTAATTGACATATAATTAGAATAAAAGCATTTTCGTAGCAAAGCTACCGATTCTGCAGAATATCTGAATTTAAGTATAATATTCACTCATTTATTCGATTCAAACAATTAATTCAATATTTTATTCTTAATATTCTTTTTACGACTAATAAGAGATGGCTAGACGTGAAAGGTTTGCTAACTTAGATCTTGCCGTCAATCCGGATCATATTTAACATTTGAATCAATGCATTTGTACAATTGAAGCTTGGACAGCTAAGAGTTAATTCTGTCTATCCACTGCGCTTTGGACCCAGGGTGGTTCATGCCTTTTTGCAATTATGGATATTGAGCTGAAATTATTCTTCGCTTATATTAATATCTATTCACTGGATATGGCTCTGAAATGAATTGAAGTAAAGAAGATATGATAACAAATTACTTGCAATGAGATTATCCTTTAATTAACTGAATTTTGACCTCATTCATTTTACAAGAGTTTAGATTAAGTTTAGATTTGTGGTCAAATTTTAAGTTACTCTTTTGATATTTTTATTTTCTAACTTGTAAGAGTTTATATTTAAATAACAACAAAATTATTCTTTATTACAGTTTTATAAACTAAATGAAGAGATATTAGTCTTAAATATCAAACTTTATGTTAATTATTGACCAAGACTATAAACATTACATAGATTCCTTGTAGAATGAACCAGGTCAAAATTTAATAATTTAGTTAAGAGGGATTGTCAGGGTAATTTATGTTTACAATATCTTCTTTAGTTAAACTCATTTAAGAGACATATTTTGTGAATAGAAGTGAAGAATAGTTGTATTGATGTGATTTCCAAACAGCAATGAAACAGACCAGGGCAAAAGTCTGGATCAACAGAAGAATTCTCTGTGATTTGAGAATCGTAGCTAAATTACAATACCATTTAGTAATACAATGAAAAAATGAACAACCTTGATACTCCAATTCATTGAATCTTCAATTATTGATTTGAATCTTGCAATTAATTTATACCACATCTAAATCATTCGTATTCTGTTCGATTCAAACCATTTTGGATTGTGCTGTACAGTAGGCGAACAAAGTCCGTGTTTGAACTCGAGTCATAAGAAGGATTATAAAGGATTATAACTGCAATCTATTCTGCATTTCTAAATATTTTAATCCGCTTAATGATTCAGACCGTTCACGGACTTTAAGTTTTGTCTGTACACAAGTGAACTTTCAAATATTTTATTTACCGTAAATGTCTAAATATTTTTCTAACAAACAATTGACCTGGGGTACAGTGCAGTGGACTCTAGTACACTATTCATTAATAAAGCTTTAATTAAATAAATAGCTAAAAGTAATGATGTTATAAATGTAGCAAGGTTGCAGAGGAGGGGTCGAGTGAATAATCGTAGGATTTGGAGCAAATCTTTTGAGTTAAATCTCATACACGCGTCGTATCGAAGCTGGAAATCCCTGTTCTTGTCTCCATTGGACCAAACGATTGTCAAACCATTCCTTTAATAACGAATATCAGTAATGACTAAAAAAATTTAAAATTATTCTCCAAAGCATTGATCGTAAATCATATATATTCTATACAATCACACTTTTCCTATAATAGATCAAGTTTAGTTATGATTTTGAATCAGTCAGTCAGTTAGTTGATAGAATCAGTGAAAAGGGACAATATGACCCAGCCAAACAGTATATGACCCGGATCATTAGATGTTGATATGAAAATCTGCTTTTCTCTATAGCTATGAATTGGTTAATGTGTTAATGAAATTGAAAAATAAATTAATCTTAAGCTAAGCAGTAATCAAGTCTTCAATCAAAATGAAGGGCAAAAAGATTTAGAGGAATGAATCAGAAAATACTAATCGCATGAATGGCTTGGATTAGGCTTTAAATTAACTCAAAAAAATTACCTTTACTTGGAATACATTGAGACCCGTCTCATGGGCTACAATCAGCAATTGATTGCCATTCGGGTACTTATTGGACGCAAAAGCCTTTTCCAAAATATTATTTTGATATTGAGTTTGGATTCGATAAAATGACGAAGAAGTTTGAGTCTTATGTGATGGCGAGTATGAATATGACATTGTTTTCTCTGCCAAATGAATCAATGCTTTTATTTTCCTTGAATTTAAATGATGTGACCATTGTTTGGAGCGAAGGTCACATACATAGCATCTAAGGATAAATTGTATTTGAATTCTAACTCCAAATAAGGTCAACCCATTCATCACATTTCAAACCAATTATTATGAGATAATTGTTTGAAGCAATTGAAGCGCTGCTCAAAAATCTTTCGATACAAGCACTTGATTTCTCCAATGAAACAAATTAATGATTATATAAAACTTTTTCACTATTTTTGTTTATTGAATTCCATGAATTTTCTCATTATTCTTGATAGTATGACTAATTGTTCTGAATTATTGGAACAAATTGATCTCGTCTAGTTTATTTTAAATAAAAATTTCACTTTCAGATCAAACACTAATCAGTTATTAGAAGTTCTATCAGAGTTGCGAATGCTTTAATAGCGTCAGAATAATCCACATACAAATTGCAATATGTCGGTATTTATTGGTTTTACAAATATGTACTGTATAAGACAGACGAATTTTTTTATGGAAGTGTATTTTTGAAAGTTAATTATCAATACATACATCTCTTGTTTTACAGTATATATGCAATTGAAAGTGAGTTTGATATTAGAGTAGAGTACGTAGATCATTATATTCTTATATTGTATTGCATTGATATTATACTCATATACTGTTAAGAGTAGTTGCGATGATTTTCCAAGACCTGCATTGCTATTGGAAACAAGTTTGTGCTCAACAACAAAACAAAGCATAAATTTCTTTCTGATTATTGGATTTAAACACTATTTAAACGAAATGAGAAGTTCTCTCCTATGGATCGATCAAATTAAAGATCGAGATGCAAACCCATTGTGGTATCTGTTTGGCCATTAACTTGATTAAGTTGAGGCATATTTTTTTAAACTATTTGTTAACATTTGTATAGCATATACGACTTGGCCTACAGCCCAGACGGGGAGCAACTGATAGTGGCTGCAGATGTTCGCGTCTATGTCTATAATACAAACGACGGAACACTAATACAGGCACTGAAAGGACATAAAGACAATGTGTTGTGCGTCGCATATGCTAGGGATGGAAAGAGATTTGCCTCGGGATCTGCTGATAAGCAAGTTATCATTTGGACGGCAAAAATGGAAGGAATCTTAAAATATTCGTCAGTTTTATAATCATTTGCATTCTTATGGTTAAAATTCTTATAGAATTTGAATGAAATGAAAGCTAATGTTCTGTTTGTAGTCATAACGACGCGATTCGATGCATACAATATAACCCACTTTCCCACCAATTGGCCAGTTGTACCGGATCTGATTTCGGGCTTTGGTCACCCGAACAAAAAGCTGTGACTAAACAAAAAATTAATAGTCAAATAAATAGTTGTTCCTGGAGTAGTGATGGACATCTTCTGGCTCTGGCTCTGGCGTCCGGACACATATCGATAAGAAATAGAGTAATTGATTGAATTCACTGTTTAATGATTTAAAGGAAAAATTAGAAAATTATTGGTTTTAACATAAGATAGAAATTACAAAATATTGTAATCTTTTAGAATTATTTACAAATTTGGGTTCAATTATGCAGTCAATGATATCAGGGTTAGGTATTTTGAAAAACTCTTTTATAAGAAATTTTGTTTCTCTGATCTTAAAAAATTAACCCAAGTTTGGAGAAATCGTTTGCTTATTCACATAAGAAATACAATTTATTTATTTAATTCTTATATATTATGTCTCAAACAGAATGGAGAAGAAAAAAGTAGAATTGAGAGAATCGGTGGACCCTTAGCACCCATATGGGGCGTATCGTTCTGTCCACTCAAAGAAGAAGATTCTGATGTTATCGTTGCAGTCGATTGGACACAATCACTAACTTTTTATGATATAAATGGAAAATCGGTAATGAAATCAATTATTTGAATATTAATTAAGAATAATATCCATAATCTATAACATCTATAATAGATTTGTATTCAATGATTGAATTCAATAATTATATTTGCATTTATGCAAAGGTGGCCAAAGAGCGTAACATTGGTTTCGACCCGTTATGTGTGTCTCACTTCTGGACTGGAGATTACTTACTAGTGAGCGGATCCAACAAGAAATCATTGCTCTATACCAGGGAAGGTATTTTCATTGGGTGTGTCGCAGAACAGTCTTCTTGGATATGGTCTACAAAGTCGAGTCCAGATTCAAATCGAATCGTGAGATAAAAATTTTTTATGATTTTTAATTTTGTTTTCTATCCGTAAATATCTAAATCTAAACTACAGGCAGTCGGCTGTCAGGACGGAACAGTTGCCTTGTATGAGCTGACCTTCTCTACTGTCCATTCCCTATACAAAGAGAGATATGCTTTCAGAGAGAATATGACTGACGTTATTATACAGCATCTGATAACTGAAGAAAAAGGTAATCAATAAGTTATTTCACAATTTTTTAATTTTCAAGATTAAAACAATTCTAATATTAATGTAGTCCGGATCAAATGTCGTGACTTAGTCAAGAAACTGGCCATTTATAAGAACCGATTGGCCGTAAGAACTGCTTTTGAATTTTGATTATCCATTAACTGAATAGATATTATATAATATTTATGAATAATTGATAAAATACAGACTTTTATGTGTAACCCAACCCATGCCAACCCCAGATACAACTGCCGGAAAGAGTGATAATCTATGAATTGACAAAGGAATTGGATAATACGGATATGCACTACAAAGTTAAAGAGAAAATTAGTCACAAAATCGAGTGCACTTTAATAGTGGTTTGCTCTGAGAATATTGTCTTATGTCAAGAGAAACGACTTCAATGTCTTTCATTTCACGGGGCAATGGAAAGGGAATGGGCTTTAGATTCCTCTATACGCTATATCAGAGCAACTGGAGGTCCGCCTGAGAAAGAAGGCCTTCTCGTGGGTCTAAAAAATGGACAAATCGTACAAATATTCATTAATAATCCGTTTCCGATAAATGTATTAAAGCTCTCGAATCCTATTCGTTGTCTCGACTTAAGTATTCTCCGAAGAAAGCTAGCAGTGGTTGACGACAAGGGAATGTGCTATGTCTATGACTTGCGAACTAAGCAATTATTATACCAAGTACAGTACAGTACACTTTTCCATTCTTATCTAATACCTCTTACAATACAGTATATCAGCTGTAATATAGAGTTGAATTTGTTTTAATTGAAACCATTTGACTGAACCGACAATCAGGAGCCGAATGCGAACTCTGTTTCGTGGAATACACAGTTCGACGATATGCTCAGCTTTTCGGGCGCCGGCACTCTTAGTATCAAAGCTGGAGACTTCCCGGCTCACCACCAAAATTTGCAAGTAATCAAGTTGATTTAATTCATTCACCCAATATAAGCACAGTATAATCGGTTCATCTACTAGTGTTCAATGCATGGGTCCTATGAATAATGTGCTTAATTAGCCATTAATTTTGAATACAATGTTAAGACAGAAACTGTTGTGATCTTTTATATCAACAATGCATATGAGATCCAATCAATGATTTTTATTACTAAAGAATAAACAAAACTTTTTCTGAATCAATGGAAAGGGTTTTGTCGTTGGGTTTTGTGGAGCGAAAGTGTTTTGCTTACAATTGAATTCTGTGACAACCGTTGAAGTCTCACAATCGGCGCCTATGTATCAGTACATCGAAAAGAAACTGTTTTTGTAAGTGATTAGTGATTACACAAATCAACAATTTTTTAATTAAGAATTAATTTAATGCCTTTCCAGAGAAGCCTATAAGACAGCGTGTCTTAAGGTGACAGAATCGGACTGGGAGATATTAGCCCACAGTGCTCTGGATAATATGAGTCTGGATATCGCTAGGAAGGCATTTATCAGAACAAAGAATTGGCTGTTTTTAGAGCTGATTCAGACATATATCAGATCCACAACCACTCAGAGCAAGTCGACTGAGCTCTCACTGATGGGGGATGTGATGGCATTCAGAGGTTATTTTGCAGAAGCGGCCAAACTCTACAAACAGTCCAAAAATGATGACAAAGCGGTGACAATGTATACCGATCTGCGAATGTTTGAATCGGCACAGGAATACATGGGCCCCGACTCGCAGAACAAGACTCAGGTAACTAAAAAGAGGGCCGATTGGATACAGAACTCGAACGAACCGAAAGCCGCGGTTGAAATGTATTTGGCGTCTGGAGACACGATCAGAGCCATTGACATCATTGGCCAGCACGGGTGGACCGATATGTAAATCTGATTCCATTGGATTTTATGACTCATTTGCTCTTTATTGCTAACCGAGTGATTGTCCCCATAGGCTGATGAGTGTTGTGCGTCAGTTGGATAAAGCCGATCGAAACGCACTGACACTCTGCGCCGAATATCTAATTAAAAGCAAACAATATTTCAGCGCCGCTGAAGTGTATAAGAAAATAGGAGACGTAAAGAACCTGTCCTTCATTTATATAAAGTCGTGCCAATGGCAAGAGGTATGCAATCATCAGACGAGTAATTATTATTTGTGTTCAACTAATAACTCATACATTCATTCATTTCGACTCTTTCTCTATCACTGATTGTATTGCATAATAACTAATGCAATGGAAAGGCATTCAAACTCGCAAACGATTACCCGAACCTGAAAGAAGAGGTATACGTGCCCTATGCGATCTGGTTGGCTGAAAATGATCGCTTTGTCGAGGCGCAACAAGGTACTCTTCTCTCTTGCTTGCTCACAGCCATATATTGATACCTGTGCGCCCCTAGTCTTACGCAATGCATATTGAACCAGAATATACAGTATATCTCAAATGCTTTGTTCGCAATTCAAATAAAACGGGTTTAGGTCTAATCTAAAGCCTAAACGCGTTCGGGGTAAAATATGGGAAGAAGTTTAACCATATTTTGAAAACTGGTCACAACATTCAAGAGCATGCGCTCAACACTTTCTAAAACCATTTCTTAAACCACTATTTTTTTGGTTTTAAAAGTGGTTGAAAAACCTGTTAAAATCCGTCCGAACTGTTTATTAATAAGCTTATCGTTAAACTCCTCATTGCGAACATGGCTTAAGAGATGAAATTCAAAGTAAAAATGCTTAGACCTGACAACTAATGATATGTTGCAAGACATCAGTAAAGCTTTAATCATTTCCTTCAGTTCTGTCGTTTATGTCCTCTCTTTCTCTTTCTCTCTCACATCCATAGCCTTCCATAGGGCGGGCAAACTAACAGAAGCCCTACTCGTATTGCAACAGCTTATGAATAATGCCATTAATGAGAATCGGTATAATGACGCTGGTTATTACTGTTGGATACTGGCCAATCAATGTTTAGACCTGGCTGTGCACTCGCCTCAGGACCAGTTCAGTGACCTTCTTAATAGATACCATGATTTATCCAAGAGAGCAGACATTTATTATGCGTATCATAATATCCATCGATATATTGTGAGTTATTATGAAATGGGTTTAGGTTTCAAAAGTAAAGTAATTCAATAGAAACAAAAACAAATTGTTCCTGACCATTTCAACCAATTGATACACTCCGTCAGCATGAGTGGTTGGGGTTCGAAGACATCAATTTCCAGACCATATCTGCCAGAGATAGACAATGGGTCTGACGACAGGGGGGGTCAGCCACAAAATTTGGGCAAAAAGGGTACAATGAATCAATTTTTACTCTAAAAAGTGCCCCCTTTTCGAGTTTTTGCCATCAAATCATCGAAAAACAGAGAGGGGTCAGCCTCGGCCAAAAGCACATCGAGGGGGTTAACTCTATATACCACTATTGCCTATCTCTGATACCTGCGCTATATTTGATAAGTAATGGAATTATAATTTGCGCATAAAATATAAAGTTCCGCAACTCTGACAGTGAAAAGAGTTAATTGTTTTGAAAACTACTTTATATTATTAAAAAATTCTGATTTGAAATACATATAAATTATATTCTTCTCTATTGATAATGCATTTAATCGAATAGGAAGAGCCGTTTACATCATTCTTTCCGGACGCTCTCTTCAATATGGCCCGGTATCTGTTCCATTCCACTATGGATAAAGTTCCTGAAGGAGTCTCCCGGGTGTATGTCTCAACTCAATCTCATTTAATTGGCTCTAATCAGTGGTTTACTAATTTTTAGAGCTATTATGTTTGCGCTGACAAAGCAGGGTAAGAATTTGGGTGCGTTTAAGCTGGTGCGACACGTATACGAGAAACTGCACAAAATGCACATTCCACCCAGGTTCCAAGACGCCATCGAAATGGGAGACCTGACTATCAGAGCCAAGCCGTTCAGTGATTCGGAGGTTTGAGTTTAACTTCATTTTTAATTATCATTTAATTTGTTTTCAAACAAAGCTTAGAATTCACCTCAATATCAGTTCAAACATGTATGTGAAGCCTTGTCAAATGAACAGGCTAAAAAAAGAAAGAATTTAATAGATATGAATGGCTTGAATGAACGAATGAATGAATACTTTTTCATTTTTTCTATTTATGACCAAAATTAGAGTATTTTTGTTAATTAACAGTTTTTGATCTAAAAGTTTAGTTTAGATTTTTGTTTTGATGAAATATATAAATCAAGCTTGCTAACAAGACAATAATTGCACATGTTGTTCATAACCAAGTGATTTATAGGGCATGTATTTATATATTAAGTTAGGTAGATGAGCCTACAGAAGACTACGAACATATTATCACTTATACTATTGGTTAGACCAAGTGTTTGCATAAGAGATGAATATTAATAAACATTTTTTGCTAAAAATCAGTTTTCAATAAGATATGAATTGATTGAGACATTTAATCAATTCATAAATGTCTAGTTTTCTCAGTAAAATTGCTCAATAATTTGCATCTCCAAATGGTTCAGGATCTATTTCTGGTTTTTAATATGAAATAAGTTACTTAGATGTCCTTATGAAATCATACTAGCCACTATAAAACTTATGTAGATCAGATAGTTAGTAGTTAAAATACTATTTATAGTAGCCGGGTGTGTCTTATATCAATATTTGAAGGAATTTCATTACACTATGTCTTTGAATAATCGGTTATCTATTGCTATAGTTTTGTAGTCAATATCAAAGTCTGATTTCCCTCTATTTCTAGTCTAAGAATTAAACCCAATGTTAATTTGAATGCTTTCAGGATTTACTTTCATTGTGCTACCGGTGCTCCACCACTAATCCCCTGTACAGTAGCAAGGGCAACCAATGCATTAATTGCAATCAGCCTTTCGTCTATTCTTATGCGACATTCGGTGAGAAAAGAATTGAATAGTTTTTAATAGATTTCAATCAATCACTAAAACATCTGATTTACTAATCGATCAAAAATAAGATACTTTGCCTTTAGTCGAGTTCGAGATCGAAGAAGGAATATCTGATGAAGAGGTGACGAGTTTGATGAAACAGAAGCCGGGTCTCCAAACCGAGACTATTCATGAAGAAGGGACTGGCCCTGAATGGCAGGAAGAGATGGCAGTCGGCTATCAATCTTTGAAACTCGATTACGACTACATCAACATTGAGTCTGAAAGTCATATCAATGATGATTCCAACAGTTATGTCAGTCATACCGATGCCACTGCCGATCCTTTCGCCACTTCTCTCACCGCCTATCACGAGGGAGACCAACAATACAGACCCGTCCGCGTCAGTCGGGCCGCACTCCAGAGCCTGAAGCCCTCGGAAGTGATAATTGTAGCCTTACCGCCGCCGCTGACCAAAAGATATTACAGAAACCTAATGCCAGACATTCAGATAACTGTATGTCTCTCTTGTTTTAAGGTATTTATTCATATATTTCTCAAACAATTTTACAAAAACTGATCGAATTTGCTGTAAAACTCATTATTAATACATAAAAACATAATTAATAGTCATTTGTAATAATCATTTCAATTGTTTTGATTCAGTTTTTCCATTCGGATGAGTTCGAGATGCAAGTGCTTCAGTTGGGCCGATGCCCTTTCTGTCGGTTCTCAGATCAACCATTAGATGATTAAGAATTTTATTATAATTTCTTTTGATCTCAACTTTGTTTATATTTATTTATATAATATAAAACATTATTGACTTTCGAGTGTTTTATTTAATTTATTGAATTTATGCCATAATTATAGTCTGTTGTGAATAATCCAAACACAAACCACTTGAGGCCTAATAAATAAAAGCTGACTTCAAATTAATAAAGTCATCAAAACTTATTTCAAGCAATAAAACATTTGATTAATAGTTTAAATTTACATTTCGTTTCATGTATTTAATCATTAATATTAAATATTAAAGAGTGGAGAGAGAGAGAGAGAGAGAGAGAGAGAGAGAGAGAGAGAGAGAGAGAGAGAGAGAGAGAGAATTTAAGTTCAATTAATTAATCGTATGATTCAAATATAATTTCTAAAGTTTTTGAGGTTAAGCCAAAAAATCAATGAATTCAACAAATTGGTACTTAAGGTCCACAGAAAGTTCTGGATTTTATCTGATTCTGTTCAATAGTACCTGGGTTATTTTTGCTAATAATTACATATTATGATTAACAGTATATCATATGTTTCAATTGATCTATTAGGTTAATTCTAGAAGTATCCAAAAATTGATCAAAATTATTGGATGGATTAGAAAAGTGCAGTAATTATATGGATATACAGTATGAGAGCAGAACAACTACAGTAATAGAGCTTTCGGTTCTGTAAACTGGATTTAAACCTTCATTTAGCTACTGATCGAAAGATATGAAAACAATTAAAATTTGATTAAATCCAATCTAATTGCGCTCAAATGAGTCGAACTTATACTGAAAATGAATAAATTAATACTGAAAAATTGCTGAGGGTCTATTGTTGCTTCAGAACATAATAATGACTGGATCTCATTCGCCCCCTCTATTCAATGTAAATATAGAAATCACTGGATTTGGACGACTTTTTTGTATACATCTGTCCATATTCTGCACACATTCTGTCTGTGAATCTGTGAAAAGCAGAAAATTGGGCACAAATTCGTTAACGATATGAATGTCTGCTCAGAATAGATATGATTCGATATCCTATCCTATTTGAAAGACTAAAGACTCTTATGTTTTGAAAGTATTGTTCAAATAATTAATAAAATTAGAGAATATTATTTAATTACTATAAAGATCCGCTCTGCCAGAAGAGATGCGCAAGGGCACATAACCCGAATTTTCCCGAAAAGCTTATTTCCTGTCCTGTCCCTAAGTTGACGAAAACATTTTTGAGCCTGCGCATTTTTACTGAAAAGTAACTGAATTCCATTTAACCCATGTATCAAGGTGAATCACTTAATCCATTGCGTAAAAGTCATCAAAGCGTAAAATTTGGTGATTTTTTCATAGTTTTGTCGAAACACAGAAATATATTTCGTTCTCAAAGTTTCAAATAATTCAATGATATATCAGATGACAAAAGATTTTTTTCTAACGCATAAGATGTGGTCAAATGATTTTCAATGTTACAAGAATTCAATTCAAAGTACAGGTATTTTCCATTTCAAAAGGAGATGGTTGGCATTGGGTTGACATATCATCGTTGAGGCAGACTTACAGTATAGTCACAAAAGTTTATTTGAATTTCTATAGAAGAGCACAAAAGTCTTCAAAACAATAATAATATTGGATTTCATAGAAGTATGTGATCTGTGAGGCAATCAATGGACACTCGCTTTTAATGAGTTTTATGTGAAATTCGCATACCTGAGCTGCACTGGCGCATAGTACCGTTGATCCAGTAGACAATGATGACCCACCCTTTTGCCGACTCCATGAGGAAGAGCTTATTTATTGAGCACTTCAGGTGGAACTGATCGAAATGGCTGTAAGTCTATGTAATCGTATAGTCGTCATGCATGAGACCATTCAACGCAGTCCAACACTGGGTAGGCCCAGACCCAACTGGTTGCACCGGTAGATACCAACACTGGCACCAGCATTGGTATTGTTCATCAGTTTCTATTGAAAACTAATCTTTTATTAAATAAAAATAATTTTAAAAAACATTAATAGAATTAGTGATAAATGTCAACGAATGTCAAATTAGTGTGGATTAGTTTTATATAGTCGAAGTTCTGATATTATGATATTCTGAATTTACGCAAATTGTACAATAGCTCAGGGTAAAAAGTTAGTAATAAATACTATGCAGTAATTTGTATTTGTAAATGGGTTATTTTAGTAATCCAGTACATTATAGTGTATAATATGATTAGTCAAGTGCTTTAATCTTTAAGATTTGAAATAAGTATACAATTGTGTGATTCAGTTCTAACCGGAACACTTGAGTTCTAATCGGTTGACCACTTGTGGCCATCACTGTTTCATAATGGAGTCAATGACTCTTTGAATGGAATTTTTGAATTATTTTATAGATATTAATGTTAGCGAAGATCTAAAAAATAAATATATTATAGATATTATTATAGATTATATATTGAAGTATAGATTCGCGACAATACTGTAGTTAAGTTCGAATCTATTTCAGCCAAATCTTACAGTTTTTATAATTGAAAAGAAATACTTTTCCTCTAATGATAAAACCGGTTACTCTGATGGCTCTGATGATGCTCTGATGGCTCACACAATTTCTATGTGACCTATGATTACTCTGGAGTGCAGTAGTAATGTTATTATTATAGTCTAGAAAATTATTCTTGTCATCAGTTTTAAAATGAAAAATTCATTTGTATTTCTAAAATCAATTCTAACTATATTTCGATTTTAGCCTTATTTTCGTTATAATGTTATTATAAGATACTGCTCGGGCTTATGCATGGATTTGGTTATTAAAAGGTTTATTTATATATTAATATTTGCATCAAATTGTCCGAATAAGACAATAAGTTTGTTTTTTTGTTTAAATGTTGAACTTGGTAGAATTCTATATTAATTAGATGGAACAATTGCCTAATTAGGACTTAAGACACATTCATCTATTTATTAAATAAAATTTCAAGTATTTTATACGGATTTTGGAGACAGAGTTGAGATAATTAAATATACTGTACAGTGATATCTGTATACGATTTGAAGAAATCTAAAATCGAAACAAAATTGTTATTTTCATCGTCTGAATGGTCTGAATCACTGATTCCGAGCGAAAGTTGATGAGAGAAAAGCAGAACGAAATTTGAATTGTAGTCACATTAAAAAGCAATCAAATAATCAAAAGCAAAAAACTTGTTGTGTGTTGTGATCGTCATTAAAGTTAATTTAAGAAAATTAAAATTTTAATACTTATGACTTGAATAAACCAGTTATAGAATGGGAACAATTGCTTACATAATGGCTTACAATAATCCACTCTTGACTGCTCTTTCATAAAAAACCGATTCTCTAATGCACTCAAAGACTTAGAGATATCTCTGGATTTGCAAACTCTTGTAATTCAGAATACATTTTGAATACAAATGACTTTTGTATTTAAAGCAAATTAAAACTATTAAAATTCAATTCGTTATTAAAAAACAACAACTCAGAGCTAAACATCCGGAGCGGAAGGCAATATCGAACCGAACCACTTGACTGATGAGTATTTTGTTGAGACGATTATATTATATTATATACAGTATTATCCAGTACAGTTTTGGTTGTATGTCGAATCCAGTATTGGTACTTTAAGAGATGGGATCTTTGGCACAATAATTGACACCACCACAATTTTTGTCGTATCAAATAGCAATACAAAAATGTGCCAGTGCCAAAGCGTTTGTGCCAAAGCCTTATTCCAATAGCTGTTGAAACGGGTAATGAAGAGAATGATTAAGTTGAGAGACGAACCGCTTGAGTCAAAAGGCTGTAGACTATTATAGTCTTCAAGACTAACGCAAAATCGTTTGGATTTTGAACCAAAAGCAGATAACTTATGCGATTATGGTTTGAAAGCCTTGTGTGAGATAATGGATCTTAACTATGAAAAGTTGAGAGAAGAGAATGTGATGGAACGGGTGATAAACAATTGCTGAACTTTTGTTTCCTTTTTCTTTGGCACCCGAGAACCCACGACTTTGTATTTGATCGGTGAATTCTTCCAGTGCCAAGGATAAAGGTTTAGAGGTTTAGAGCCAACAGGGTTTGCAACTTATATTATACGTAATCATTATATAATACATGATTTGGTGTTTGGCATTACTACCCGTGCATTGTTCGCATCCCAGAGTGAGTGTATCGTCGCTCTTGATAGCACCAGAGAAGCCACGGCTATAATGATTTAGCAAACCGTGAATTCTTCCAGTGCCATTAAGAGAGACCATTCAGTCCCAGTGCCAGTGATGACGCTCTCACTACAGCAAACATTCATTCATCTCATCTCAGAGTCGTTCGCATTCTCTTTATGCGCCTCTAATGTCATTCAACATAATATTCAAATGATTTATCTCTAAATAATTCTAACTCTAATATAATCATCAAATAATTTAATTACATTTCAAATGCTTTTTCAACATTTATGGCCTACAGTTCAAAGCAATCGAATAAATCTTAATTTTAGAAAATATATATATTTTTACGATTTATTATTTTAATAATTTTTTTATATCAAAACTTAATAAAAAGAAAGAATAGATATATTTGTGAATATATTTTATGTACACAAATAAAATGCCTAAAACTGAGTTACATAAGGAATCACTTGTGGTGTTGGAAACCGGATTCCACACAACGATTGAGGCCTTTCGTGAAATATTCAAAGCAAGAAAATAATATAATAATAATAATAATACGAAATGTTTGTAGTGTTCGTAGTGTTGGTAGTGTTGGTAGTGTTGGAGTAGTGGTAGTATTGGTCCCTTTTCTCTTTTTTATGCAACACATCTGTATAACAGCCTTTTGTGCTCTAATTATTTGGCCCCGGGCTAATATAACTTATTTGTAGGTATATTGAAGACTTAGGTAGTCTCTGCTGTTGCCTCACATAGACTTAATATGAGATTTCCTGCACTCTCTCTCACATTTGGCCAATGATTCCAAACTTACTGAAACTTATTATAGAAAACACTAAATGTTTTGAACGAATCTGAAATACAGTAAATGCTCTTTAGATCTAATTTATATGAATAGGAAATTCAATGTCGAGATATTAACGTGAGGTTAAACCAATTTACTCGGAGTCCAAATCGTTATTTTTGATAATTTTATTCTAATCGACAAAAGCTCTAACTATTCATAGCTTTCCTCTAATTATATTCTGATTTGAAGTGATTTTCAAATCCTACTCAATATTTATAGAAAAGAACAAAAAAATCTTAAAATTGATATAATTTTCCAAAATTATTATAACAATTGTTAACATTTGCCCTGCGCTCAAATTCATTGTAGTAATAGTTCAGATACTAAATTATATGCAGTGCTAATGTCAGCTAAATTGGAGTGAATTAGATGACAGCAAGCAATACATTATTAATATCATATTGACCCTGCCCATTCATTAACTTCAATAAGACGTCAAATTATTTGAGGAAAGGTTAATGAGATGAACGTAAGACCTATTGTTTATTGGATATAGATTTCAAATGGAAACTAAAACTTTGGACTATTATTTATGAGCTTTATCAATGTTGATAGTTCACATTTGCAGTATATCAGGCCCAATGTAGTCAGGCAACACACATAAAGTATTATCATGCACAGATTAGACTCTGTGAGTGTAATATCTAAGTAGTTATTATAGACCTTAAGAGAAAATATAAAAAATAGAATTCATTTAATATTTAATTTTTTAGACTAAGATTTTTGGTTACATTTCATTATTTCAGAATACACTGAGTGCTTGACTTCTTGACGTTTAGTTTGTGCGCTATAATACCGTAAGAAGTTTTACCAAGATACACTGAGCATAACTACTTCAATCGAATTGGATTTCCTCTGAAGCAGAGACTCTCATATGTGTTGGTCTGTCATTATCAGAGTCTAGAAAACGAGTGAACCGAAGGTGTATAGCAGTCTGGTGTCAACATTAGTAAACAAATGCGAGTTAACACATGTGATGATCACTTGAGTTAAAACGTCTCAAACATTGCTGAATGCAATCGATGTTTAATTATTTAATTAATGTTTGAAACAAAACTTTCAACTCATGTGATCATCACATGTGTTAACTTCCCCTTTGTTTGCTATGTTGACATCAGACTGCTATACACGTTCGGATCACTCGTTTTCTAGACTCTGCTCATTATGAGTGAATGAAAACCTATACCCAAGCATAAATTAATGCTCGAAATATTAAGGTCAAATAAAGGATGCAAAGGATTCTAATCCCAGTGTACTTTTAATTTATTAAATTGTGTTCGGCTCAAAACTAAAAACAATCGATCGCTTGCTTTGAAAAATAGTGTAGAATTTGATTCACACGTTGAATAGGGCAGCAAAGGATAATTACATTTGAAAACTATAGCAAGGTTAATTAATATGATATTTTTCTTATTTTTAAAGCAAAATATAAATTAATTTCCAAAATAAAAATTCGAACTCAAATTCTACTTTCCGGGGCCATTACCAGGAATACAATACATCCTGAATACCAGGGATGGTCAGGAATACAAACAAAAGCCCTATTCAGTGATTTCCAGTTAAAAGTGCAAAATACTTAAGATTAAAGCCGAGATGAGCAGACTTGTGAAGCCAAGGGGCAAATTGCGCAATTTTGCCCAAATCTTCTCGGTGATTTCAGGAAGAGATTTTTTTGATTACCCGCCAATTTTTATATACCTAATATTGATACCAACTGGACCAATTCGTAAGAATAAAAATACCCTTCTTTATAATAAGTCCTTATAACTATATATACATTATCCCCGATCATATTTAGAAATAAAACCAATATTATCTTGTAACTTTGGGGGGAAATATAAGCAAGCGTTTATGAATTTGTGTATCTGTTGTCCATTTATTACAATCCTATGGTTGATAAATATTGATAAGTAAATGAACTAGACAAAATCCTAATTAAAAATGGTTCCAGGTATATTAACTAAATAAGCCTGTCGCACCTAAAGTACTAGTAGATTATGATTTATATACTTAATATCAATAATCAGGTTTGTTTGGCTAATATATTCAGAATTATGCCTAACATTAATTGATTCAATTGATTGCATTGATTAAAAACTGAGAGAAAATTCTTATTGTAATTTGGGAATAATCGTGCTCTATGACCAAGTTATAATTAATTTCATATCTGAAATATCTATGATATCATATTTTATTTATAATGCAGTCAAATAATATTTATACAAACATTCAGATCAGTGACAAAATCCAACTACAATGCAGTCACCTCTAAGTCAGCTGATCGAGTACAAGGTCTGATTTACTTGAGACCCTGCTTTTTATGCCTGATTCAGGAAATATAACATAAGATTCTCGTTATCTTACACAACATTATTGCTGCTGTCATATTGGGTTCAGTGCTATAGTATAGTGTCCTTTACATATACATTGTCTGATGGGTCTAAATCAGAGAGGCAATGGGGGGGTAGAGAGGGTTAACCCCCCCTAGGATTCTGGCTGAGGCTGACCCCACTCTGATTTTGAAAGATTTTACGGAAAAACTCGAAAATGGGGGCACTTTTGGGCGAAAAAAATTGATTCATTTCACCCTTTTGGCCAAAATTTTGGCTGACCCCTCCTGTCGTCGGACCCATTGCCTATCTCTGGTCTAAATGTAAATTATGTGAACAAGGGAAAGCAACTTGCTCAAAATAATCTTCCTATGTGCATGAACTACAGCTTACATGAATTTCCTGGTTCAGACATATTACCAAAACGTCTGAAAATTCACTGCAATCTATTCAGACATTCATTGCAAACCTTTTCTAAATATTTCTCATTTTAACTAAAAATTCAGATATATTTTGATATAATTTAAGGGTTGAACTGATCATTACTATTGACTGCAAAACGATATTTAACAAAAATCATCAGGGTTCAATTTGACTGACTTATATGACTTGACTCAAATATTATTTCAAATGAGTTATTTGTGAATATTTCAAAGACATATTTCAAATGTAAATATTTCTTATCAAATGTACACTAAACTGGGGAAAAAGTTTGTTCAGGGCATATTTTAAAATCACCATCATAAGAGTCACTTGAAGAGATTCTTGAAAATTCTTTGCCTTAAATCATTCTGGACAACTTGATCCAAAAAAATATAAAAGTAACCCAGGAATGAGATTTGGGTCGAAGAATAAAAAAATCTGAACTAAAAACAGATGACTTTCAAGCTTTAAAACTGTAACGATTTGTAAGCTATTTATATATTGAAATATTAAAACTTACTTGTTAGTTTTAAAGCTAAAATTCTTTTGGTGTTCATAGACCCAAACCCATACTTCAAGGCCACTATAATGTTGTCGGCAGCACAAGAAGGCAAAGAATATTTCTTCAATCAATTGTAAGTATGGCTTCATATATAGAATGAGCAAGACTACTAGTGATTTAAAAGTGCCAGACTAGTTTTTGTGGACGAAACATCTCAATTGAGTTTAGATGAGTATTTAAAGATCAGAATAATTAAAGAATATTCTTCTTATTAACGATAATATAACGAAAAATTGATAAAAAATAAAGGCAATAAATGACTTACAGAATCATTGTTTCACTGAATCGTTATTGTGAGCCATCATTGATGTGATTGTGACAGCAATACAATGGACTTGACATACAAATACTGTACTGAAGAGTGAGAGAAGGGGTGACTCATTCACGATGAATGTCACTTATATTAAGACTTTTAATGAACTTAATTATAAATCAGAAGAATCACCGAAAGGCGCTTCACTGCACAACATAATGTCAAACAGATTATGTGGAAACGAGTCTAACCCACAACAGTCTAAGCTTTAGCCTAACAATTCAGAGTTGGCGTCAATTTCCTCCCTTTTCTCAGATCTGATTCTGGTTCTCAAGTCAATGAAGAAATTGCTATTTAATTATAAGTACACACAATATGAGACTTTCGCACGATTTATAAGTAAATGACTCGATTCGACATTATATTCAGTTCGGTTTGCTTTCCATTTCATTGTCGAAACATTTGCCAAAATATTATTAAATAATAATTTAGAAAATACTTATATAATCACTAAATGAAAAGTAAGACAAAAACTAAGATTACATTGAGATTGATCTGAAAAACGATTGCATAGAAGGATAGACTGGAGGATAGGAGAGCACAAAAAAGTATTCACACCATTTCAAAAATCAAGATTACTTCACAGTTTTGACTCAATGAACAATGAAAATGACTGCAAATATTTAAGACAATGTGGAGTAGAGTTTGATTGTCGACAAAAGTATTTTCTGTGGAAAAGATACACAATATTTGTCTTAATAGATATAAGAACTGCAGTAGTAGTGGAGCCGGTGTCCAAAAAAGTTGTGACTACTGGTGAGTAACAATTTACTATTAACTACAGTATAATCACAGAGGTATCCGAACTTCTCACAGGTTGTAGTGCTTCAGAACTGGATGTTCTTTCTTCTATCTGATACCCATTGATATACCCCTACTCTCCGAACGTAGACTTATCTTCTCTACTGATTCTGTTATGCCTTTTAGCGATTGTCTCTGAAATATAGGAATGATTGCCAGTTGTGTTCCCCTTCTCAGGTCCTATAGTAAAGTCCCCCCAATTTCCTTTACTCTAAAAACCTGATGCTGTCGGCGCAATCGTCCAAACATTAGCGTATATTCTCGGCAGTGACCGAATAAATGCATTTTTCTCTCTCTATCTTCAGCTGAGAATGAATTTCATGACTTTTAGCAAAATTATTAATTTATTTTCATTTT
The DNA here is from genome assembly GCA_034693305.1 of Eueremaeus valkanovi. Lineage (NCBI taxonomy): Eukaryota > Metazoa > Arthropoda > Arachnida > Sarcoptiformes > Eremaeidae > Eueremaeus > Eueremaeus valkanovi. Next base: position 5,490 of record JAQIWA010000315.1, on the reverse strand, counting down.
CCTCTTTTGTTGTATTAATTATTTTTTGTTAATTGCTTTTAATGAGTCTTTTGTTGTTAATAAGAAAAAGTAATTCAATATCTATATTGAAAATAATAAAAAATGATTAAGAAATTAAATGAATGAAAATTTGATAAATTTTTGATTAATTTAATGAAAACCTAACGAATTGATAGCAATTGTATTATTCTATTGTAGAAGGAGTGGGCGTTTCCCTAATGTCAGAAATTGTGAGACACTTACAAAATGTGTAGTTTTTTGTCACAAAATGAAAGGAATGAATATATGCCCCCAGGGATGACAGTGCTGCTATGCACGAATTGCTGTGCGGAAATATTTAGATGGGGCACATGGGTACTTTATGTCGCCTCTCGAATAAAACCAATTGATGTCCTCTTCCAACGACTAAAACTGATGACTTATGGAAGTCATTGTCGAAGAGAATAAGAGTTGCTTTTGGAATATCATTGAGGCATCGCATGCATTGCACAGGCATTGCACAGGCATTAAAATGAAGGTGAAGTCAAAGGGAAAAGTTCACTGGCATCGCATCCACCGCTTAAAACGAAAGCATTCATGCAGTGCCCAATTCGCGAGCGTCTGCCAAATTGTACCTGTGCTATGCTCACTGTGCTCGCCAGCCATATGCCACCGATTTAATTACCTTTTGCTACTCTTAACGAGTTTACAACTTATCCTAATTTGTCGCAACACCTCAGACACCCCTTTGTCTTCTTCTGCTTCTTGTCCTAATCTGAAGCACATTCACATTTGCACTGTCCTTATCACGTGTTGAGCAATAAATGATTGAACAAATAGTTACCGATTCAGTGATTCTCATTCACTAATGGTCTCAGCGATTGATGGTTGGATCAGTTCTTCAATTGTCGCATCAAATCAAACCTTTATTCTTATTCTTATTGATTCAATAGATTGACAAATCATTTGACTAATGCTCACAAAGTCAGTGCAATAATTATTGCTTAAGACTAGAGGTTATTCCCAATCAGTCTAATAGGAAAACAAATTAACGAAAATAACTAATATATCGGCAATGAGTATGAGTTATATATTGAGGAAATTTTGCATCAAATTAAAAGTCAAGTCAACGAAGATGTACGCCATTGTGTGCATACATATAAGCACTTATAGTCTTCTTATATTATTAATAGTAGGAATGGGAGGACTTTCTCATATAATTATTGTGTTCAGCGACGCGTTTTCCAGACTCTTATACGAGTTGTGCGAAACTGTCAAACGTCACCGTCTTTTTGCAATTGTTAACCTTTCTTATAATGAAATCATAGCATGCAATCTAAACAATTCAAACTTTATTGGAAACAGTTTTAGCACTAAGTGTTAAAAATTGTTTCTATTTTTCTGATTGAATCTAACATAAAATGTTTGTAAATTAGATTATCTATAAGAATAAAATGCTTAAAATCCGCATTCCTTACACACAATTGCATATAATATGTGAGCAAATAAAAGGCAAATAATTTATTAAATGTTAATCGACATCAAAATGAGTGATATTTAGACGAAAAGACTATATGAATGCGTGCGAAGTCTTGAAGATCGATAAAAAAAAGTTAAATTATTGTATAAGAAAACGAGTGGAAAAGAAAGTGCCTTTTCTTTGCATATATTACAGAATACAGAATACAGTGTACACTGTGTGCACTCAATTGTAACATCATTTGCCTCACAAGTGATGAACTAATGCTCAGGACTTTTATTTTCACAATTCAGTTAATGAAACTATCGATAACTACCCATCACTGAAAAGGTGGAGCTATATGTGAGCACTGAGTTTGTCAAAAATGTAGCATACGGTGCATTCACTGACTTTTAGTGCAATGTTTAGTCACCGGTGTTTAGGGCAATGAAGTTCTTATATGATTGCGTGGTTGATCCCAAACTCACGACTCAATTGTTCATATCATACAATAAGCCTTACATTTGTAATATAATGGCAAACATTTATCCGATAATTCAGATTTAGTCGAAATTTCAAATACAATGTAAGTGCAAATCCAGGCAAACAGAATCCAATTCATATTCTGTGCTAACCATAAGTAATACTGTGTTTCCATTCGATCATTCAAAGCAATACTGTATTTGATAAACATTTTTCATTGAAATACCGTTTCTTTCATTTCATATCACTTTTGATGATTTGTGAAAATGAATTAAAATAATATTTTTGACTAAAAAAGTCTACATTTGCACAGAAAATAACATAAAATATTAATGATTTGACTACATATATAAAGTAGGGCTGAACTGAGAATATAGTAGAGCATAGAGTATAGGATCAATATATGTAACAAACGTCGACTCAGTTATGAACAGTAAAGATCAATATTTACAGCATTTCCGAAGGTTTTGCTGACATATTCAATGCAATAGAGCCCAACCCATTGTGGGGCTGACTCCGATCCTAATGAAAGCTGCCCTACAGTACAGTACGTATGATCTTTGGAGCAGTTCTCACATCTATTTGTCAGATCACTTCCCCCGACTCCCATACTCTTCTCTCTCTCTCTCTCTCCTGCTCTCTCTCTCTCTCTCTCTCTCTCTCTCTCTCTCTCTCTCTCTCTCATCACTATTTCATCACAATTAGAGTGAATTCAAAAATTACATAAAATGTGGAATTAATTTCTGACAAATACTTAATAGATTGATGACATGATTCTCATATTTCTATTTGAAATGCTTTCATACGGTAAAGGAGATGATCACGTAATGAGCAGGGGCAACATTTTATGTAAGAAACATTAAAACATTATTTACGAAAAATAAATTATTTTTAAACAAATTATGTTGAGTTATGTTGAACTTGAATTGCAATTAGACTTTATATGATAGTTGGCCTGCCTTTCAATTCTCAATTGTTTTATATAAAGATCAAATTGAGAGACAGTATTGTACAGACAAGGAATCTAATGTGTGCTCAACTCTGAGTAACTCAAAAGCGGTAATAAGTTATCAATAATAAGATAACAGGTATTACTCTCAGTGGTTGAACACACATTAGATTCCTTGTCTGTACTGTTCTGTACTGTGCTTGATCAAAGAAAGACTCAATTTCTTGATTGTTATTATGAATATTTGAATGCCTGGCCATCACATGGGTTTAATGGACAATATAGCCTGGAAATAATTTAAATGGCAAATGACCCTGGCATATAGTCTAAGGCCGCACTATTTTCAAAGGGTCAATGAACTACTGTAGTATAGATTTTAAGAGTTACTTATCTTTGATAATAAACTGTTCACTCATTTCAGAAATATTGGATAATTTCTAAATGAGGCAGAACTGAGTGCATTCGAGTGGTCAGCAGACTTAGCAGACTCGGCACAAATCGTTATCAATTTGAAGGATTGCCTCCAATTCATGATTTGATCGAAAAAATGTTTTCTGATTGTCATTATTCTTATGTTGTTTTAACAATAATTGCTATTTTGAACAATCATTTGAACAAATCTTTATTGATATCTATTATCAAATGTTAAAAACCGAAAATAAATTCAGTAATTCATTGAAATATTCAAATTCGTCGATTAGATTGGAGAACGAATTGCCTCATTAAGGGGTAGGTCTGAGCGCAATCATTAGACCTGTATCACAATTATATACAGATATATCATATCTTCCAATGTTTATCAAACAAATTATAATTTTTTCCAATTCTGTCGTTTCAATGACTGCCAAGATATCCATGAATTTACTTATGGCTCAACTCTAACAGTGGATAATGGCTTCAAAACTTGTTGTCAACGATTAAAATGAATTAACTTTTTTTTAATAACCGAATCATTTACTTAATTAGTCTATGACTCAAATCAATGGAGAGAACGGATTTCCTTTATAGCCGTTGTCAGAAAAGTAAGTATTAATGACAAAAAATAAGAGCATTGAGAAGAAGACCAGTTATTATGAATGCAAATGATGGCATTAAACACTGGAATCGCTGTTCTTCTAGGATTGATATGACTTCTGAGATCTGTTTCGCTTCTATTTTGCATATATTATAACCAAAATTATAGTAAACTTTAGGAACACTTACTTATGTTTAGGCAATCATTATGTGAATGTGATTTTGTAAAGAAAATACTAAAACATTCGTAGCATTTGTTCAGTGCAATTGAATGAGCAAAATAGGATATACTGTAATAGCTTTAAAACTGTTGTTATTAATCACATAAGTTATCGAAGTGTGAGAAATGAATTTATTATTAGAAAGTGATATTGCAGTCGACAAAAGTGCGAATTATTATTAGTTTTGACTTTTATTTTCTGAATAAGTCAAGCATGAGATCAGTGAAATACTGTAGTACTGTATTGTATGGTATTGTTCCAAATCATAGGCTCTCTGACTCTGGTGTCTAATCACTCGACTGATTCAGCATTTTTTATCAAATATTCTGAGCCGCTATGAAATCAGTTTCTATCCAATCCAGACAAGTCGAGTCAATGCACTGAACATTAGCCATAGTTTTATTATTAATATTTAAATTACTATTCATTCGCTAAACCAGACATCAGATGCCGGTCGTTAGCAATTCATATGAGCCACCGATCGGTTCCTTAAAAGTGGTCACAATTCTGGTTTGGATTCTAACAACACTTGATTTGACTGATTCTGAAGACTTGAACTGATATTCATATGTTTGTCAAAATTATTGTCTGCTTTGGGTGAATATGAGGCCCAGAAAATGCAATGACACAGCAAATGGCAGCACAGGAGCACTGCTTCATGATTGAAAGCGCACCGGACGTCAATGTTATGATGAAAGTTCTCGGTTGGCTCCACACCACTAATCAAGTGAAGATCATAGCACTGCTAAATCCTGTCTCACGCACTCAGGTATTGCATTCAAACTGATTTCGACTGACTTTTCAGTTTTCAAATGACTGACATTATGTTTAAAAGTCTATTCAATAAAATATGAATTTATTGTTTCGATATTGAAATCTAATGAATTAGTTATCATTCAATGAATTGGAGCTCATTTTTCAACCAATCAGATTCAGTGAACAATTTGTCCCAAATCTATATAATATCTGTTAATGTTATCAAAGGGTAGAGCAATACTGTGTACCCGTGGTCTGATTCAATGCAAAAGTGATTGATAATTGTTTTCTCAATTATAATCTAAAAAGTAGTATCGATTAGACGTGAGTTCATCGCCAGTGAATTGTCTGTCATTCCACTCCACTCTTGTATAACTTATAATTGCTTTACAGGACTTCTGTCATTAGTTTTCTTCTTTGCTGATGAGAAATGTATGGCTTTTTGTGAACGTCTGCACCTGTCCTGCCCTGCCTTTCCATCCAAGCAAGAGTGACACCGACTAAAACTGGCTGATGATAATAGCAGCCTCAACCTTTTAATATATAATATCTTTGTTGAACTCTCTCTTCTCTCTCTCTCTCTCTCTCTCTCGCCATTCTCTCTCTCTCTCTCTCTCTCGCCATTCTCT
>JAQIWA010000314.1:0-36192 GCA_034693305.1 Eueremaeus valkanovi | reverse complement strand
TTGCCAAACACAACACAAGTCCCGCAAATGCTGTCGACGCCATCGCAGCCATCGATGAGCGCAGTGTCCAATCAAACACAGGCACAACCACAGCAACAGCAGACACAACAGAACCAGCAGATGCTTCAGCACCAGCAGGACATGCAGAGGGCATATCAGGCACTGGGACTTCCGTTCAATAACTCCTCTCCGACTCCATCACAGCCTCCGTTGTCGAACCGACTCAATCAGAACCAGTCGTCGCCCTTCTCTCAGCCCCAAACCAAAGAATGGCATGGCTCAGTGACCCCTGACCTGCGCAACCATTTGGTCCAGAAGATAGTTCAGGCCATTTTTCCGACGCCTGACCCGAATGCATGTCAGGACAGACGTATGGTTAACCTCGTGGCCTATGCGAAGAAAGTGGAGGGAGATATGTACGACCAGGCGAACAGTCGGGAGGAATATTACCACTTATTGGCCGAAAAGATCTACAAAATACAGAAGGAGTTGGAAGAGAAGCGCCAGAAGAGACGGGAACAGAACAATCTGCAGCAGACGCCTCCCTCGACGCCTAACCAAATGGTGCCGCAATCGCCGAATCCGATGCAACAAATACGTGGCCAACAGCCCAACCCTAACCTTATGGGACTGCAGACACAGCGTCTGACAGGACTGGGAGGACAGCCACCACCTAATGTGACGCTTACGCAACAGAACTTTAATCCACAAAACACTTCATTACCGCAGCAATACTTCATGTCTCCGAGCGGACAGTCGGCTCCAAGTGCTCAACACTCACCTCAGACACAGTTCAGACCAACACTTAATGCTATTAACAATAATAATAACAATAATAACGCGAATAACTTAATGATGACTAACACTAACGCCAGTAATGCCAACAATAATAATAACTTCATTGCAAACAATCAGTCGGTGAGCAGTGGTTCGGCTCAAATGCACGGCCTTTTGCAACAGCAGACGACACAACCGAATACTCCTCAGCCACAGTCCATATCGACGACAGCCACACCGCCGCCTCCTCGACCACAGTCTGTTCCGACGACACCACAGCCGACACCACAACAAGCGATCGGACAGAAGGGCTCACAAATGGAACAGAACGTCAATATAAAGGCTGAGCCGTTGGATGAGTTCGTGTCAATGTCGACGTCGATGCCGACACCGGTGGCCAATACGCCTACAGTCTCGTCAGTTTCCGGTGTCAAGCACGAGCCTCCAGTAACCAACGAACCTTCCGGTGCTTCGATCTCTAGTGTCAATTCAATTGATGTGAAGAAAGAGTCGGACGATATGCTGACCAGTGAAGAGCCCAAAAAAGAAACGGTCGCTTCGCCTGTCGTTCCCACTGAAGCAAACGATATAAAGCCTGAGGTGAAGCCGACGCCGGTATGTCAGCCGATGTCGAGTGCACTGAAGACAGTCTCGCGTCCGATGCAGAAGAAAGTGTTCAAACCCGACGAACTGAGACAGGCCTTAATGCCTACCCTCGAGAAGCTGTACAGACAGGACCCGGAGTCGCTTCCGTTCAGACAACCGGTTGATCCGACGCTTCTTCAGATTCCGGACTATTTTGATATAATTAAGCGACCAATGGATCTGTCGACCATCAAGAAGAAACTGGACACAGGTATGCACCGGTCCTTTCACTCTTTGCATATAACATCTGATCCATTGTTTGCATAACAGGCCAATATGCCGACCCCTGGCAGTATGTGGACGACGTATGGCTTATGTTCGACAACGCGTGGCTTTACAATCGAAAGACTTCTCGAGTCTATAGATATTGCACTAAAGTATACCTTATTTTGAATCAATTCAGTCAATGAGTCATTGAATTCATTAATAATTATTTGTCAAACAATTGCTTTATAGTTATCCGAAGTGTTTGAGGCAGAGATCGATCCGGTTATGCAATCGTTAGGCTATTGTTGCGGAAGAAAATATGAATTTCAGCCCCAAATCCTGTGCTGTTTCGGCAAACAGTTGTGTACTATACCCAGAGATGCAAAATATATGAGTTATCAGAATAAGTATGTCTTCACTCGATTGCAATCAATTGGAATCCAATCTAATATTCAATCCCTTCTGTCGTTCTCTCGACTTAAACAGATATACATATTGTTTGAAATGCTTTTCCGATATTCCGGGCGAAGTGGTCACAGTTGGCGATGCGTTCGGACTCGACCCGACTTCGACCAACACTCAGACGATTCCAAAGGATAAGTTCGTTGAGCACAAGAACGATCACTTGGATGTCGAGCCGTTCATCGACTGTAAGGATTGCGGTCGCAAACTGCACCAGATCTGTGTTCTGCACCTGGACCCCATCTGGCCCGAGGGGTACTTTACTATAAAACTATTGACAATCAAGAAGTTCTCTAATTTTCAATTCCATTATTAACTTACTTCAGGTTCACATGTGATGCGTGTCTCCGAAGGGATGGGCGCCGAAGGAAAGAGAATAAATACAATTCAAAGAGTGAGTCGAATCTCGTTTTGATATTTGTTCACAATTTTTAAAATCTTATCATTCGTTCAGAGCTTCCGAATACAAAATTGGGTCAATATATCGAGAACAGAGTCAATGTGTTTCTGCGCAAAAAAGACTGCGGCGCTGGAGAGGTGTCCATCAGAGTAGTGGCCAGTTCTGACAAATACGTCGAAGTGAAGCCCGGAATGAAGTCAAGGTATGTGAAGACCATTTCAAAACTCATGACTATATTTGTTCCGAATCTATTGATTGCTTAAAATTCAAACCAATGCTTAATAATGGGCACAGATATGTAGACACAGGCGAATGGCCCGAAACCTTCCCGTACAGAGCAAAGGCATTGTTTGCTTTCGAGGATATCGATGGAACTGATGTTTGTTTCTTCGGAATGCATGTTCAGGAGTACGGATCAGATGCCGGTCCTCCCAATACCAGGTATTGATATGAATGCCTGTCCAATGAATGTCGGAATGACTAACATTTGCACTATTACTCAGACGAGTATATTTGGCGTATTTGGATTCGGTTTACTTCTTCCGACCCAAGCAGTACCGAACGGCTGTATACCATGAGATACTGCTCGGGTATTTGGATTATGCAAAGCAATTGGGATATACAATGGCCCACATCTGGGCCTGTCCCCCCTCCGAAGGTAGTGGCGCCCCATATGTCCGAAATGTCTTATTAACTAATTTATCCGAATCTCGATTCAGGCGATGACTATATATTCCATTGCCATCCGACCGAACAGAAGATCCCGAAACCGAAGCGTTTGCAGGAATGGTATAAAAAGATGTTGGATAAGGGTATAATCGAACGGATCGTTTTGGACTATAAGGATATCTTAAAACAGGCCACAGAAGACAATTTCCGCTACGCCTCTGAACTGCCATACTTTGAAGGTTTGTCTCATTTTTTGTTTTCTTATATTTTGTTTTAAATATCAATTTATTTATTGATTTTTAGGTGACTTTTGGCCAAACGTTTTGGAAGATTCGATAAAAGAGATAGAAATGGAACAACAGAAGCAACAACAGCAACAGTCAGACTCCTCCAAGAATATTGACCCACTCAACAGCTCCGGCAACCCTACCGATGAGGAATCGATGGGTGAGTCTCCCCCTCCTCCCTCTCTATTTATGAATTGCTTTCGACTATAATATCCATTCGATTATTAATTGAATTGAATGTCAACTCAATGGCAGATATGCTCGACTGCAGTGACAGTCAGAACAGCAAAAGTATGGATTCGACTAATGGTTCGAAAGCCAACTCAACCAAAGAGGCGAACAATGGGAACAACTCTAACATAAAACAGCACAAGAAGTCGAGCGGAAACAAGAAGTCGAACAAAAAGCAGAACCAGAGGAAGAATAACGTACACCACGCCAGACACAAGAGCGGCGGCACTACACCGGCCGGTCAGCAGCAACAGAACCCACAACAGCCCCAACTGTCTGCAGCCCAACAGTGGGACTCAGAGCTGACATCAAAGATCTACTCGACGATGGAGAAGCACAAGGAGGTCTTCTTCGTAGTGCGTCTCCACTCGAGCCAATCGGCTGCCAGTTTGCCGCCGGTCTCCGATCCCGACCCTATGATCAGCTGTGATCTGATGGACGGAAGGGACGCCTTCTTGACTCTGGCGCGAGAAAAGCACTACGAGTTCTCGAGCCTAAGGCGCACGAAGTTCTCGAGTCTCGCAATGCTATACGAGTTGCACAACAGCTCTAATGACCGGTTCGTCTATACGTGCAATACATGTAAACGACATTTAGTCGAAACCCGATATCATTGCACGCAATGCGAAGACTTTGATCTCTGTGTCGCCTGTTATCAACGCGACGGTCACACACACCCGATGGACAAACTCGGGTTCGGGGATCTCGTCGGGGGTGTGGCCGGAGAGGACGGTGGGGTTGCCGGTATGTATCGATCACTCGTACACATTCTGTCAATTCTTTTGGCCTCCAATTCATTGATTGCTTTCCCTCTTCAGGTGCTTCGGGCGGAGTCGCTGCCGGAAGTGATTTGGACGGAAACGGTGAGAATGCAAGCGGCGGTTCGTCGAGCACTTCACCCGGAGAGTCGAGACGGTTGTCAATCCAACGGTGCATTCAGAGTCTGGTGCACGCGTGCCAGTGCAGAGACGCCAACTGTCGACTGCCCTCTTGTCATAAGATGAAGCGCGTCGTACAACACGCCAAGAGCTGCAAACGCAAGTCCAATCAGCCCAACCAGACGGCCACTCCTGGCTGTCCCATATGCAAGCAATTGATCGCTTTGTGCTGCTATCACGCGAAGCACTGTCAGGAAAACAAATGTCCGGTTCCTTACTGTATAAACATTAAGCACAAACTCAGACAACAACAGCTCCAACAGCGCCTACAACAGGCGCAGATCCTGAAGAGACGTATCGCTTCGATGGCCAGTATGTCTCAGCAGTCATCGCAACCACAACAGACATCGCAACACGAGTTCAGTCCGTCTTCACAACAATCGACTGTAAGAATCAGTTTTGCTGTCAATTGAATTGAATTTTCTAATGAATTAATATAATTGACGTTCAGTCCCAACAGCACTATATGAAACCCGCGACCGCCACTCCTCCCCCTCCCGCCGCTCTGCAGGCCGTGGCGCGAGTCCAAGAAGTTGTTGCGCGACAACAACAACAGCCCCAACAAAATCAAATGAATAACCCGTACGGAAAGGGCAAACCTATGCATCACTTCCAACAACAACCGGCAAATCCTAACCCGACTGCGCCTCAAATGCAAGCACAGCCTCCGCCACAACAAGTCAGACCTACGGCGCCGAACCAGCAGATGCTTCAACAGCACCAGCAGAGGATGCTTTTGGCTCAGCAGCAGCAACAACAGGCACAACAACAACAGGCACAGCAGCAACAGGTGCAGCAACAACAGCAGGTGCAACAGCCCTGGTATGACTCGTCGCCGAACAGTATGACTCGAGCGCCACAACTGCAACAACAGCAGAGATTCCTTCGGATGCCTCAGTCCGGGGCCAAACCACAACAGGCGAACCCGAATATGGGTGGCCAACAACAGTCGCAACTCCTGTCCCAACAGTCGGCACAACTGCTTCAACAGCAGCAGCAAAGCCAACAGCAAATGCTTCCGCAGACCAACGCTAACCCACAACAGGTCCAACTGATCCATACGTCAGCCAATTCTTCACAACAGATGCAAATTCCTCCCCAACAACAACAACAACAACAACAGCAGAATCTGTTGCCTTCGGTTCTGAACAGTAATGTTGGACAACCGCAGCAACAGATGGGGGTCGGAGTCGGACAACAGGTTTGTCTTCATTTAAGCATTAATTGAATATCAATTTAATGTCTAATCTATGCTCAGATGCAAAGTCCACTCCAATCCGGTGCTGCCCTCAACTCACTGCCGGGCAATGCCTCCCAACAACAGCACGCTTTACAACAGTTGTTGGCAACACTCAAGTCTCCGGCGTCGCCCCAACAGCAACAACAAGTGCTCAGTATATTGAAGTCAAATCCGGCTTTGATGGCCGCCTTCATTAAGCAGAGGACAGCCCAACAGCAGCAGCAGCAGCAACAACAACAACAACAGGCTCAGCAACAACAGCAGCAACAGATGCAATCACAACCTCAACACTTACAACAACAACAACAACAGGTAAGCCATTGATTGGACTCTGATTTCTGTCACAAATGTCTTATCAATTGTTGTATATTTCAAAGCAAACACTTGTCGGCCAACAACAACAACAACAACAGCAGCAGTGGTTCCAACACCAACAGCAACAACAGGCTCAGCAGCAGAGACAGCAAATGGTGCAGCAGAGACAGGTCCTACAGCCCCAGCAGCAGAGGCTAATGAGTCCTCAACAACAGCAACAAATGTATTCGACTGTTACGCAAAGGGCGTACTGGGCGCCCAACCCCAGTCAGGGAAAGCCCCAAAGAGGACCAATGATGAGGTCTCCGCCGCAGCAAAGGCTACAATCGCCCCGGTATATGAGCTCAGGGCCACAACAAGCACAGGACCCGACAGATATGTTGCTGTTTCAGCAGCAAAACGACTTCGGGGGCGGCGGTGGGCAACAGAACCCACAGCAGAACCAACAGCAAGAGCTGACACCTCAGGACCAGTTGACCAAATTTGTGGAAAACTTATGAAGTTTTCACTAAACTATGAATTGTTTTATATATTAATAATTGAACTCTCGATTCATTTGTGATTATTTAAGTGACTTCTGGTGAACAACCCCTCAAGTGATTCAACTCTAGAGTCGTCTAACGCTCTGAACACTACGTTTGAAATCAAATTAAATTAAATTAAATTAATTAATGATTAAGAGAGGAAACGACGGCTTTGTTTGTTCTCTTGTTTTATAGTTAATAATAATATTAATAATAATAATAATTGAAATGAAAACTGGAATTCAATTGAATCATAAATCAATCGAATAGTGAATTAATGCCCAAAAAGCTAACTATGAATGCATTGAATGCTATGAATGCGAACACATTTTCACAATTTCTCATAAGTTATATATTGAGTACCATTTTGTGCAACCAATCGATCACTCATTGATCTATAGATCATGTTTTGTAATAACATGTCATAACAATTGACATACAATTGACGTTAAATACAATAAATTAATAATACTTTAAATTATATTATATTTTGTTTTTGTCTCCAAATGTCTGTTCTTTTGATTATTATTATTATTATTATTATTTCCGAACCAATCATTCGCATCACTCAGTCATCCAATTATTGTCGACAAACCTAAAGACGTGTTCTCTGTCTCTCTGTCTGATTGTCAAATATGGCGATCAATGCCATCAATGCGATCAATGGCCACAAAACTCGTTTTCATTAGCATTCAAATCGATCTCATAAACAGTGTCAGAGTTTTCCGATTTGAGGACAAGTCTTGAACTGTTTGTCTCAACATTTGCCTCATTATTATTGAATTGAATATGAATTGTAAATAAATTAATTGAAATGCTTTTGCGATTATGTTTATAAGCAATAAAACAAACATTTTATGTAAACCAGTACTCAATTGTGTCCTCGACTTCAATACCAGATCAAGACTTGAGTATAATATTAATAAATAGTAATATTTATCAGAATTTATTAAATAATTAATTTTTTTCTAATTTTATTAGCCTTTCATTCATTAAAATGTTATAATATTTTAACTGATTTTCTAAATGAAGTCGAAATTGATTTCTAAAGTTATGTCAATTTTATGTACAAAATATATATATATTTCTCTCTAATCTGAATAACTATTCGATTATTTATTATTATATGAAATATGAACTATAGCTCAACTTTGAAAGCATTGACTGATTATTTTGAATGCGTTTTCAAATAAATATAAATAAATTGGAAATAAATTAAAAGCATTTGATTTGGAAAAGCATTGAATTACGGCATAAGAATCGGTCAGACATTTGATCATTAATCCAAACATTGGTTAACATTCGCTCAATAATAGCAGTAATACTACAGTCAATACAGTCTGTAAACTGTTTACTGTACTGTCTATTACAGTATAATAGTCTATAGACTACAGTAGTCTATACTGTATTACCGCTAATAAAGGCATTCAATGACAGCAAAGACAGACAGAACTCAAGATTTAATTCAATGAAATGTTATGAATGATCTCTGTTTGGGTAGTTTGGAAAGTCATCTCATTTGCAATTCAATACTTGCGCTTATAGTCTGTTCAATACTATTCTGATAATTCTGGGAAAGAGTCTTCTCATTCATATAATACAGACTTAAAATGATTTTTTATCTTTGAATCTTAAATCACACAAATACTACAGGGGCTACAAAATTGAGACCAGGGCTGGTCGCAGTTGAAAGAGAAAAATCCTTGCACAATTCAAGTGCAAGATTCGAAAAAGTTGAAATATTGTGTTTAAAATCCCCTTTCGTAGAATGAGTATATAGTTTTGATTTACTATCTCCCCCCCACCCTTCACCCCTCCGATCAAGTTTTTTTTGCATTCGAACACAAAATTGTTTTCAATCCTTTCGTTTTCATCGCTAAAGAGTGCAAAACATTTAACCGGATTTGAAGCTCAGATCTGCAATCATTTACCGCATTCCCGCGCAAATAACAGAATGTGCGGTATAACTGAAATGAGCAAAATTCTCAAAATTCGCTTCTTGCTCTCCGGCATGCCGGTTTAAATAGTTAACGAGTTTAAATAACGTGTGAAAATATTATAAAATATAGACCAGGAATCTAGGTCTTTTCAAAATTGATGAATTTCAGTGGTCCCTGAATACAATATAAGCTTTTAATTAATTTTATGTACATTTGAGATAAAATTGCTTCAAAACCAATATCGACACCGATTTTAAATAAAATTTGTCGAAAAGTCAATCCATATAAGCCAGGTTTAGACACGCAGTTATACAGTAGGCCGGTATGACTACACACACCGGCACCTTCTCATTGCACTTTAAACTGTGCAGCTCTTTGCGCGGGAATGCGGTTATCATGAGTTCATTGAAACTTAATATAAGGAATGAAATGGAGTTAAGCTCAAAGAAGTTCATTATAACGATCGAAGAGTTGATTAAAAGTTAGCCATTTATTAGACATAATCTCATTATTGGACACCATTTGTAATATCTCTCACATTTAAGCTCAAGAATCGAATGTCAAATGATTTCAATCTCAAGAGTTCTCATAAAATCAATGAAAATATTATAAAATTTGAGTTAATTTTAATAAAATATTTAAATAAAAAGATCGCAAAACAGAAGACATTAATTATAGAGAGGTTTGGGTTGTCTTCAGTCTTCAGTAGAACTTCTTCGACTGCGAGTCTCTATTGCTCTTAAAGAGCAGAAAACCTAAAATAATACACAAATGTAATAACATTATTGCCATCAAACTAAAGGACGAGACACAAGTGGGCACAGGAGGACAGCCGACCGCTGCCGACGCCTTCGTATCGATTTTGATTCCAACGGTTCCCAACTCTCGCTTAACGACATTAACGCCGTCCCGAACCTCATTCAGCATCTGTTCGATTGTCTGCATGTGCTGTGCGTTTTGCTGTCCGTCGCCGCCAGAGGGGACCGGAATGTTCTGCTGGTTCTGATGCGTCGACTGCATTAACAGTGTCTTCAGTTCGCGTGAGGTCTGCACTACTTCTCTCTGATTCCCGAGCAGTGCCTCGACTTCGTGTCTATTGAGTGGCAGTTGTGCTGTTCCGCCGCCACCCCCGTGCTGTTGCGCTACGGGTGCGCCCGACTGGACAGCACTTAGCAATGACAACACCCTTTCCTGTCGTCCGACAATTTCGTCGAGTTTTCTATTCAAGTGCTTAACCGCTTCGAAGACCTGACTCTGTCCTTGAAATATCTGCTGCAGTTCTCGAGTCCCGAAGTCGTACTCTTCTTCGGGTGCGTTCTGCTCGTGGTCTTTCTTGGCCTCATCCGGGTGTGTCTTGAAGTACTCCTCCTTCTGGCGCTCCAGTTTGTCCTTATACTGTTCGTACTCTCGCGCAAACCTTTCCTTTTCCGCGTCTCCAATGCCGGCCGAGGGCTGAGCTTGAGTTCCGGGTGCGTGAAGACTGTACGTCAGGAACTTGAGTACGTCGTGATCGTCAGCCAGCCCTCCAGTGGCGGCCGAGACCCCAAAGTGACCGAATTGGGGCAGAAATACATTTTCGGTTCGCAAACAGAGCTCATAATCCTCTTCATTGTTGGTATTCCCCGAATGGAAGAGCACTGACAGCACATTCTTGTAGTACTCAATCTTCGCCCGAACCGGAAACGGCTTATTACGGAAGTCACGCAAACATCCGGCCAATTGTTGGTTCGCACCGTCGGTCTGGTGGTCGTAAGACTTGGTCCCGTCGTTGATCATAGCCATGATGTAGGGGTTGTTCCCTTTGTTGTCGTTGTCGAAGGAGTCGAAAAACAGAGCCAAACCCTTCCAGTTGTCTGACGCCCCGAACACCGGTCCCTCAGGCGTGCGCTGATCGGTGTACCAGAGGGCCAGGCCGTCGGCACCGAGCCTTCCCCTGCCGTTGACCCGGAAGACCAGTTCCACTTCCCACCACTCGAAGTTCGTCGTCCACTTCGTCCAAACGGATCCCTTTTTGCTTCTGAGCGAAGGCGTGATTCGCACCATCTCTTCGGAAGCGATGGCATTGCCGTCATATGTCCAGAAGGGAACTGTTCCGTCCTTTTGGGCCAAATACGGCCCTTTGAATGAGTACTTGTATTCGAACCGCTTGTGCGGCAACTCGTAGTGCAGTTGTTGGCCAAACAGTTCGGTATTTAGGCTTAAATTTATCAAAACTATTAGCAAAATGCGGAACCATTTGGACAATACGTCCGATGAGTTCAATGAAGACATTTGTGAAGACAATTGTGAGCACAGACTGAAAGACAAATGCAATGACTGTTTCAACGATTGGTTGCGGTGTTTGTGCGCCGGCTTTGGACACACTTTGGGTCCAGAAATCAGTTATAGATTTGTCTCTCTTTACACGTCATTCAACTCATAAACAAGTCTTTAGCCAATCGACTGAAGATCTCGATTACAGGCCTTTAATGTCACTCATAAAGTATGTCAGGACTCCTGGAGTGAAGGAACGGCAGGTTTGGCACAAATCCTATCAATTGTTGTCAATCTTTGAATTGCATTCAATTAGAGCTAAAATTCTTTGTATTATTGAAACCATAATATTGTTGGCAATGATTACAGACAGCGAGAGAGCGGTTGAAGTGAAGACACGTTTATTGAAGTTATAATCCATTTATACGTAATTTAGTTATAATTTTGTACACGTTTTGTAAGATTTGGGGAAAAATAAAGAATTGCCAAAAGTATTGCTGAACTGAAGTGTTGTCTCTTTAATACACGTCTTCTCTTGTATTGCGTTAATACAGATATCAATACAATATTGGTATCGGATTTGACGATCATTTTTGTATTCAATTTCTTACAACAAAGCCATGGCTTCCGAAACCATGAATCAAGTGTTGGGCCAAATGAACGCCACAATCAACGAGACACTGGCCAACAACGGCACCGAAAAGGTTAAGTCCACTCCCGAGGGGATGCTCTGCGCCTACGGAAGCCTTATTACAATGGCTTTGATTCCCATATTCTTCGGATCCTTCCGTTCAGTATTACATCACAAACAACAAAAAGTATGTCTTCTTTGAGATTAGTTTCCGTTTTCTTCTTAATTAAGACTATTATTGAACCAAATGTGTGACCCATTCGTATAGGAATCGGGAGAACAACCGGAGACTATGTCGCACAAAGACGCGGCAATGTTCCCACTCATAGCCAGTGCCGCACTCTTTGGTCTCTATATCTTCTTCAAGGTTTGCGCAATCGATAGCCTCTGACCTGTTGTGACACTAATTGTCTTAATTATCTTCACTCCACTCCTCTCACACACAGCTCTTCAGCAAAGACTACATAAACCTCTTACTCACCGGTTATTTCTTTTTTCTGGGAGTTCTGGCTTTGGCTCACATTCTGAGTCCAATTGTCAATCGACTGACGCCGACATCATTTCCAGTAATTCCTTATCACATACTCTTCACGAAAGGAAATGACGACAAAAAGGAGTCTCTAATCGATTATGGATTTGATTCCAGAGATTTCCTGACACTTGCCGTCTGTGTTGTGCTCGGAGTTTGGTATCTCTTGAAAAAAGTATTCAATTATTTCAAAAACTTTTTTCAAAATTCTTTCAAACGATTTGGATATTAAGTCAAATCATTTTACTTTTATTTCGACTAAAAGTTTGTCCGAATTGTCGACCAATTTATTGACAATCGATTCGCTATATTATTGCCATCGCTTTGATTAACCATCGCTTGTATTCTTGTATTGCTTTTGATTGTTAGCATTGGATCGCAAATAATCTCTTCGGACTCGCGTTCGCCATCAATGGCGTCGAGTTATTGCATTTGAATAACATCGTCACCGGCTGTATACTCCTGAGCGGCCTATTCGTCTACGACGTCTTCTGGGTCTTCGGCACCGATGTCATGGTCACAGTTGCCAAGTCGTTCGAAGCACCCATTAAACTGGTTTTCCCGCAAGACTTCCTCGAAAGAGGTGTTTACGGGACTCACTTCGCAATGTTGGGTTTGGGCGATATCGTCATCCCCGGTATATTCATCGCTCTCTTACTCAGATTCGACGTCAGGTCAGACCTAAAGACAGTCGGATTCGAGCCTTAAATCTATAATTGTTTTCTCGTATTGTCTATAACAGCCTTAAGAGGAGAGGAAACGTCTATTTCTACACCAGTTTCCTCGCATACATCCTGGGTCTGGTGCTGACCATCGTAGTGATGGCCTACTTCAAGCACGCACAGCCAGCCCTTCTCTATTTGGTTCCCTTCTGTATCACTTTTCCCGTTACTGTTGCCCTCATTAGGGGAGACATCAAAGCCCTCTTCCGGTCAGTCCTTTGCATTCACTCTAAATGTTTAGAAATTAATAAACATTTTTTGGGAACAGCTATGAAGACCACCCGTCGGCCGACAAAGAAGAGGACAAAACAGAAGAGAAGGCGCCGACGACTAAGTCTACGAAGAAAGAGACCAAAAAAGCGCAATAGTATTGATACAACTGATTGACTGTTATATTAATTTGAATTACATTTGACTGTAATTATGGTTCGGATATTGCATTGAAATCTCTAACTCTATTGTCATTATTATTATTATTATATTTGGATTTGAATTACATTTTAAGTTAACTTCCGTTTCGTTCGAATAAATCGATATTTAATTATAATTTTTATACATTGACTCAATTGACTCATAGAGTGAACATTCACTACAATAAACACTATATATATATAATTAAGCTATTGTCCAGTCAGTCCTCATCGTCGGCAGGAATACCCAGGTGTTGGTCAGACCACCGACTCTTGTCGGGCCAAATGTATTCACCTTTGGGTCAAACAATCAAACATTTGGTTAATTTCACTGAACGTAAGGCCAGAGCCCGAGCGCTCACTTACCGACGAGTTCGCGCCAGTTGTGTCTGAAGGACCAGAAGATGTAACACCACATGAAGCCCGCGTTTATGTGCATTACGCGCTGCAGGTATGGCCGGTTGGGCTCATAGTTCCACTCCCGGTATCCCAGGCTATGGACAAAAGCATTAGAAGTGCATTAGGCGTCAGACCAGTTGCACAGTCAGGCCAGAGGGCACACTCGGCTTATGGCCAGTACTTACTAGTCGTGACTCTTTCGGGTCAACCCTTTGTTGGGTTCGGCCTTTCGGCGCAATATTAGGCTTCCGTTTGTCCGCCAATGAGAGCATAAGAACCGTTTGGACGCAATGTTTGCCATAATTTGATACAAAGATAACACAAACAGAGCTCACATCAGGTCATGTGATTCGCGAATACAGATATATATTCTGTTCTGTTCTATACATTCAAAGCAATCGACTATTTCTACAAAACATATCATCCGATTGTACTCTACAGTCGAGTTCAGCTATTAATACACGGAATCTGTGAATCAAATCTAAAATCATGTCTAATATGTATAGATCTGAAGACAAACTCTCATCCATTCAGTTCATATGCAAACCAATTAATAATTTTTAATGTGTTTTAAATAGCATTTCAATAATAATGGTCTGAATTAGTTGGCAATCATTCATATAATTACAACCAATTAATGGCTTTGACTGTCAATGGCGTCAAAGGTTGAGTAAAACCTGTGTTTTCCACATATTTCTGGAAACGACGCGTTCGTAAGGAAACCATTGACTGGTATTGAATGCAAGCGTTTGATTGGCTCTACTAATGGGTGACTCATTGGAAGAGCCAATGGACGGAAAGCCGGTCACAGAGTTGAGCCCAAATGGAAGGCAGAGAACATTCTGGAAGGCATTGAGAGTACGAGTAATGCAATCAATGCTCGAATCCATTGAATGACTTGTTATAGAAATTCTAGAATTTTCTCGAATTCATAGCTTTAGTCATATATAAGGTGTGAGAGAGCGAGCGCTCAGTCAGTACTGAACAGAACACAAAGCAATCGCCCATTCATTGCATTCATTCGATAATTCAGTCTTTACTGCGATTTAACTCCAAATCCGTTGAAACTATTCATTCATTAAATTCTTATTTAATTTAAATTCAATTCATTTAAACATAAAATATGGCAAAAGTGGCCGCAATTGGCATTGATTTGGGAACGACCTACTCGTGCGTCGGAGTGTTCCAGCATGGTAAGGTGGAGATAATCGCCAACGACCAGGGCAACCGGACGACGCCCTCGTACGTGGCCTTCACGGACACCGAGCGCCTGATCGGGGACGCGGCCAAGAATCAGGTGGCGATGAATCCGTCCAACACTGTGTTCGACGCGAAACGACTGATCGGCCGGCGCTTCGACGACACGTCCGTGCAGTCAGATATGAAGCACTGGCCGTTCGATGTCATCTCCGAAGGCGGGAAACCGAAGATCAAAGTGGACTATAAGGGAGAGTCGAAGTCGTTCTTTCCCGAAGAGATCTCGTCTATGGTGTTGGTGAAGATGAAGGAGATCGCGGAGGCATACCTGGGCAAGACAGTGACCAACGCAGTGGTGACTGTGCCGGCTTACTTCAACGACAGCCAACGCCAGGCCACCAAAGACGCCGGCACTATCTCAGGGCTGAACGTCTTGCGCATCATTAATGAGCCGACGGCTGCGGCCATAGCGTACGGGTTGGACAAGAAAGGACAGGGAGAGAGGAATGTACTGATCTTCGATTTGGGCGGCGGCACATTCGACGTGTCGATCCTGACCATAGAGGACGGCATCTTCGAAGTGAAGTCGACGGCCGGAGACACCCATTTGGGGGGCGAGGACTTCGACAACCGAATGGTCAACCACTTCGTACAGGAGTTCAAACGCAAACACAAAAAGGATCTGTCGGTCAATAAGAGAGCTCTGCGTCGACTGAGAACGTCCTGCGAGAGAGCGAAGCGAACCCTTTCCTCCTCAACCCAGGCCTCCATTGAAATCGATTCCCTGTTCGAAGGCATCGACTTCTACTCAACCATAACCAGAGCCCGATTCGAGGAACTGAATGCAGATCTGTTCCGCTCGACCTTAGATCCGGTGGAGAAGAGTCTGAGGGACGCGAAGCTCGACAAAGCACAGGTACACGACATAGTGCTCGTGGGCGGCAGCACTCGGATCCCGAAGATCCAGAAACTGCTTCAGGACTTCTTCAATGGGAAGGAACTGAACAAAAGCATAAATCCTGACGAAGCGGTCGCATACGGGGCCGCAGTCCAGGCGGCGATCCTCAACGGCGACAAGAGTGAGGCCGTGCAGGACCTCCTGCTCCTCGATGTGACCCCTCTCTCGCTGGGCATCGAGACGGCCGGCGGTGTAATGACGACTCTGATTAAGCGCAACACAACGATCCCCACCCGTCAGACCCAGACCTTCACGACCTATTCGGACAATCAGCCCGGGGTCCTGATCCAGGTGTATGAGGGCGAGCGCGCAATGACCAAAGACAACAACCTGTTGGGCAAATTCGAACTGACGGGTATCCCTCCGGCGCCCAGAGGTGTGCCTCAGATTGAGGTGACCTTCGATATCGACGCCAACGGTATTCTCAATGTGTCGGCTGTAGACAAGAGCACCGGTAAGGAGAATAAGATCACTATAACCAACGACAAGGGAAGGCTCAGTAAGGAAGAGATCGAACGGATGGTGAAAGAGGCCGAGTCCTACAAAGACGAAGACGACAAGCAGAAGGACAGGATCTCCGCGAAGAACGCACTCGAGTCGTACGCTTTCAACATAAAGTCGACGGTAGAGGACGAGAAGGTTAAGGACAAGATCCCAGAGGACGACCGCAAGAAGATCCTCGACCGGGTCCAGGATGTGATCAAGTGGTTGGACACCAATCAGTTGGCCGATAAGGAGGAGTTCGAGCACAAGCAGAAGGAACTGGAGGGCGTCTGCAACCCTATCATAACCAAACTCTATCAGAGCGCTGGCGGCGCTGCCGGAGGATTCCCGGGTGGCTTCCCAGGCGCTGGAGGCGCTCCCGGAGCTGGAGCAGGTGCACCGCCCGGAGCGGGTGCTGGAGCCGGAAGCGGACCAACCATTGAGGAAGTGGACTAAACATGTGATAACTCACTCCAAAAAGCAGTCATTTATTTCATTAAACGATTAGTTTTTCATAAATACTTACGAATAGAACAAAATTGTCGTTAAATTTATTTATTTTATTGTACTTTGAATTGAAATTTACGTCAAATTAGAAAAGAAATGAAAACTTAATAAAATTAATTTCGTTTAAATCAATACTCGATTGGATTCTAATCTTTATTTCATTCAATTGATTACAATTAGTGCCAAAACTATCCTTAAAATAGAGGGCATTTGTGTGGTATGAAGAGTTACGGCAATGCCCTCCCATTCCCTCTGTTCTGACCGAGGGGTCAACAGAAGGATAATTACGTTTTGATTATTCAATGAATTATTAATCGAAACCGTATTTCATATGATATGAAATACGTTCGCAAAGAAAGAGTCAATAATACTGTACTGTAGTCTCAAACATAAGAATTGATCTGAACTTCTGAACGGAATAGGTATGAAGTCTATAGAGAGTACGCCCACAGCTCACTCCTACCGGTAATTGACCTGGATCAGGTCTACTCTGATCAGAATGAAGTGGAAACTTGTTTACATAAATCATACAAAAGGATAGTTTAGAACAAACTTCGAAAATAAACTTCTCTTCAAATTAAAAATGCAGTTGAGATCACTTTAGAGCAAACAATGACAAATCGAATCTATTTTTAACCTTTCTTACAATCAATTTATAATATCTATATAATAAGTATTGATGTCTTAAATCACAATTAGTTTTGAATGAAGAGTAAGAAGTCCTTAGACTTCAGAATCTGTTAATAAACTATTGATTCTTATATGAAGTCAATTAAGTGACAACAATTGTCCCGGACTAGTTGTTCATTAGTCAGAACCAACTGAATTAACTTATTAATCAATTATTAATCTAAATTAGTTTCAACTTTAAAACTTATTCGGGCAAAATTAAAATTCAATATAAATATGACCTGTATACAAAATAATAATAATAATGTTTAACTACTCGAATGGCTATAATTGATTCTTGATCAAAATGAAAGCCAGTAAAGAGGGTGAGGCAATGGTTTTTATGGGAGTTACTAATTATCCGTAAATATCGAGTCTCTGTTCAGGTTTGTTGTGACTCACAAGTTGTGATGTTGTCATCAAATCGTGTCTTATTTTCAGTGTTTATATGTCTTATCATTGCTTCCAATGAATAGAAAATATATTAATATTTAATTATTTATAGAAATAAATCTCATTTTAACTATAGTTTTGTTTATTTGTTGAATAATTTAAATGCAATTTAGTATTAATTAATGTTTGCTTTAAATGCTATTGAAATAAATTTTATGCAAAATATTGATTAATTTGTTTCAATTGATTGTAAAAACTGTTATCAATTGAAAAGTTTATACAAAAATATGGACTTAAATGCAATTGATTTGAATGATGTTTAAGAATAATATTAATAATAATTATAA
The DNA here is from genome assembly GCA_034693305.1 of Eueremaeus valkanovi. Classification (NCBI taxonomy): domain Eukaryota; kingdom Metazoa; phylum Arthropoda; class Arachnida; order Sarcoptiformes; family Eremaeidae; genus Eueremaeus; species Eueremaeus valkanovi. The sequence goes on along the minus strand of JAQIWA010000314.1, from coordinate 18,059 downwards.
TTATAATAATCGGCAAAACTATAGCAAAACTATTACTGAGAATAACTCCAAAGAAATGTTTATCACAAGAGCTCTGCAGAAGATTCTGAGCGACAGAGAGATCAAGAAATCGCATAACAGTCAGGTCAGGAAAGCCTGCGAATCGGCTCTCGGTATGTCTTCTATGCATTCAATCTATGCATTGATATTACAGTAAATATATTGATATTAATATTCAATTGTATTCAATGCCCTTCAGAGGACATAAAGAAAGAGTCGTCACAACAGGTGCCCAAAGAGGACACGGATGTCGAGCTGTCCTCAGCTCTACCGCAGCCCAAACAGGACTCTGTTGTGTCGATCGACGCCGAGAAGTATTTCCTGCCGTTCGAGCTGTCCTGTCAGTCCAAGTCGCCGAAGATCGTGACCACAGCCCTGGACTGCATCCAGAAGTTGTTAGCTTACGGTCATCTGACCGGCAATCGGGTCGACCCCAAGAACGCGGACAAGTTGTTGATCGACTCGATCGTAGAGACCATTTGCGGCTGTTTTCACGGCCCGAATACCGACGATGGCGTTCAGCTGCAGATCATTAAAGCACTGCTGACAACAGTGACGTCCCATAACTGTCAGGTTCACGAGGGAAGCATTCTGCTGGCCGTCCGCACCTGCTATAACATATACCTGGGCTCTAAGAACCTGATCAACCAGACGACAGCGAAGGCAACACTGACTCAAATGCTTAACGCAATCTTCAGCCGAATGGAAGAACAGCACAAATCGCTGACAAATGGACAGCAATTGGACTTCCATTCAAACGATAACTATTCCAATAGCGAAACAACTGATGCAAACTCGAAGAATGCCAGCAATGATGACATCGCGGCCATTGATGTGATTGTCGAGAGTGTTGTCAACGATATGATCGATCGGATTGTGTCGACCGAAGAGAGCAATGAGTTAATAGAGAGCATGTGCTCAATGGGTGTTCGCATTCCTTCGTCCGAAAGCATAGAAACCAACGATTCGTCGGCCATATCGTCGACGGATACGATTCATCTGAGTTTCACTCATGTCTTACAAAAGGACGCATTCCTTGTGTTCCGTTCCTTATGTAAGCTAAGTATGAAACCCTTACCCGACGGCCATCCGGACCCGAAATCACACGAACTCCGATCTAAAGTACTTTCGCTGCAATTGATTCTATCGATACTTCAGAACTCGGGTCCAGTGTTTCAATCGAGTGATATGTTTGCGGTTGCGATCAAACAGTACTTATGTGTTGCGCTCTCGAAGAACGGGGTCTCGAATGTGCCCGAAGTGTTCGAACTATCGTTAGCCATATTCTTAGCTCTGCTCCAGAAGTTCAAAGTTCACCTGAAAATGCAAATCGAGGTCTTCTTCAAAGAGATCTTTCTGAACATATTGGAGACAATCACCAGTTCCTTCGAACACAAATGGATGGTCATTCAGGCGCTGACCAGAATATGTGCGGACGCGCAGAGCGTTGTCGACATTTACGTCAACTATGACTGCGATCTCAGCTCTGAAAATGTGTTCCGACGACTGGTCAGTGACTTATCTAAGATAGCTCAGGGAAGAGGACACCAGATGATGGACGCCGGCATTATGACCAGTGTTCAGGAGAGGAGTATGAGAATCAAGGGATTGGAGTGTTTGGTGTCGATCCTCAAGTGTATGGTTGAGTGGAGTAAAGATCTTTACGTCAATCCCAACCAATTAGTGAATTTGGGGAACGAGAAGAGTGGGACGGATGACATCGAATCCAACATAAAAGCATACGACAGCTCCAGTTCCCTGCAGGCAATGGGTAGAACTGCTTCCATGTCTTCCAAAGGACAGGTAGATTTGGACAATCCGGACAAATATGAAGTGGTGAAGCACCAGAAGGACATTATAGAGCACGGAATCGCTTTGTTTAATATGAAGCCCATGCGAGGAATCGCTTACCTTCAGGAGCACAACATAATAGGTACGAGTGCTTCGAGTGTCGCACAGTTTTTCCACACCAATGACAGACTCGATAAGACACAGATCGGAGAGTTTGTCGGAGACGTCGAGAAGTTTAACCGCGAAGTGATGTACGAATACGTGGATCAAATGGACTTCTCCGGCAAAGACATCGTCTCTGCTTTGCGGTCATTCCTCGAAGGCTTTCGACTGCCCGGAGAGGCCCAAAAGATCGATCGGCTTATGGAGAAGTTTGCGTCGCGTTATTGCGAGACTAATCTGAACAATGGTCTGTTCGCCAGTGCAGACACCGCTTACGTGTTGGCCTACTCTATAATAATGCTGACCACAGACCTGCACAGCCCTCAAGTGAAGAACAAAATGACAAAAAGCCAATACATTCGTATGAATCGCGGCATCAATGACAGCAAAGATCTGCCGGAAGAGTACTTATCGCAGATCTACGACGAGATCGCCGGCAGTGAAATCAAAATGAAGTCCAACAGCACAATGAGGCGCAAACTGGGCCGGGAGTTGGCCAGCGAGAAGACCCGCCGACTTCTATATGACGTCGAAATGGAAGCGATGGCCTCGACTGCCAAAGCACTGATGGAGAGCGTATCGCACGTGGAGTCTCAGTTCACTTCGGCCATACATCTGGAACACGTGCGACCGATGTTCCGGATCGCGTGGACACCATTTTTAGCCGCTTTCAGTGTCGGTCTACAGGACTGCGACGACTCAGAGATCGCGTGTCTCTGTTTGGATGGCATCAGATGTGCCATAAGAATCGCATCCATATTCCAGATGACGTTAGAACGGGACGCATACGTCCAGGCGCTCTCCCGGTTCACTCTTCTGACGGCGACCTCCACTCCCAGTGAAATGAAGAGTAAAAATATCGACACAATTAAGACACTGATAACTGTTGCGCACACAGACGGCAACTATTTGGGGAAGTGTTGGCTCGAGATCTTGCGGTGCATTTCCCAGTTAGAGTTGGCTCAACTGATAGGCACTGGAGTTAAGCCCCAACTACTCAATACAGTGAACGGGACGCCAAACCCTTCGCATTCTTTTGTATTTCCACTGAAACTGGAGAGCATTTCCTCCTTTGCTGTCGACTCGCTCTCCCGGAGCAAAGACAGGGATCAGAAGACTTTCGACTCGATTAGTGAGACCTCATCCCAGAGCGTCGTCGTAGCCGTCGACCGCATATTCACGGGTTCGATACGTCTGGACGGGGAGGCGATCGTCGATTTTGTTAAGGCCTTGTGTCAGGTGTCGAGCGAAGAGCTCAACCATCCGTCTCAGCCCCGAATGTTTAGTCTCCAGAAAATAGTTGAGATCTCGTACTACAATATGGGACGCATTCGCCTCCAGTGGTCACGCATTTGGGAGACTTTGGGCGAACACTTCAATAAAGTGGGCTGTAGTGCAAACGAAGAGATCGCCTCCTTTGCCATCGACTCCTTGAGGCAGTTGTCGATGAAGTTCATAGAAAAGGGAGAGTTTTCGAACTTCCGGTTCCAAAAGGACTTCTTGAGGCCATTCGAGCACATTATGAAACGGAACGGTTCGATAGCCATTCGTGATATGGTTGTGCGCTGTATCGCACAGATGGTCAACAGTCAGGCCAACAACATAAAGAGCGGGTGGAAAAACATCTTCAGTGTCTTCCGAATCGCTGCCTCCGATAACGACGAGTATGTAATCGATTTGGCGTTTCAGACGACCTGTAATATAGTGAACAACACATACGACCAGTCCTTTCATTCACTGATCGACTCATTTCAAGACGCAGTCAAATGTCTGTCAGAGTTCGCCTGCAATCAGAACTTTCCCGACACAAGTATGGAAGCCATTCGACTGATCCGCACCTGTGCTCGATATGTGGCAGAACAGCCGCACCTCTTCCGCGACTATACTATGGACGACCAGAGCACAGGAAGTCTGACCACTGAAGCCGATCGGGTTTGGGTGAGGGGTTGGTTTCCCATTCTGTTTGAGCTTTCCTGCATTGTAAGCACCTGTAAGCTAGACGTCCGAACCAGAGCTCTGACAGTGATGTTCGAAATAACCAAATCATACGGGGCTTCGTTCGCGCGGCACTGGTGGCAGGACTTGTTTCAGATCGTCTTTCGGATCTTCGATAATATGAAACTTCCGGAACAGCAGAACGAGAAGTCCGAATGGATGACCACTACATGCAATCACGCCTTGTATTCTGTGGTCGACGTCTTCACCCAATACTTCGACACTTTGAGTCCACTCCTGTTGAGTGACGTCTATTCACAGCTCTTGTGGTGCGTTCGGCAACAAAACGAACAGTTGGCCCGTTCGGGCACTAACTGTCTCGAAAATCTCGTTATATCTTGTGGTCTGAAATACACGGATCAGACTTGGCTTAAGACCGCCGAATGCATTCTCCAAATGTTTGAGTCGACTCTTCCGCAACAGTTGTTGGACTGGAAGCCAAACCTCGATATGAGTTATTCGCCGAACAGAAAGACATTCAACAAAACAAACAATTCTGTGAACGAAGACAACAGTGAGAACTCAAATGCGGCCAAACAGCTGTTCAGTTGCCTGAAGATCCAGTGCATTGTTCAGCTGGAACTGGTGCAGACCATCGACAACATAATCTTCTTCCCGGCCACGAGTCGTAAAGAAGACGCGGAACTGTTGGCCGACATTCAGAACGAATTGGATCTGAAGACTAACTTAAGACAAAGCAAAGACTCGACAAACAAGTCGACAACGAGTCCGAACTGGCCGTCCAATCAACACCAGCAGCAACAGGAGGAAGAACAGGGAATGTACTCGTTTGTGGGCTCACACATACTGATCCGTTTGTCCCAATGTCTGATACAATCGCATCGATTCGCCAAATCGTTTAACCAGAATCACGAACAGAGGAACGTCTTATGGAAAGCAGGCTTTCATGGAAACGCCAAACCAAACCTACTGAACCAGGAAGTCAGGAGTCTCTCCTGTGCCCTCAGGATTCTGTTCCGACTCTATTCAGACGAGACCAGACAAGACTGTTGGCCAACAGTCGAACAGAAGATAATGAGGTTATTATCAAATGTTTTATTTTATCGTTTATTATAGACTTTCCTTCACTCTATACCACTCTATACCACATTATAGACTAAACTATTAGCGATAATATATTTTTGTTTCTCTTCTCTATTTCTGTTTTGTTGTGTTTCACTGTTTGGCTTACATTAGATGTGATTCTCATTGTGTATACTCTTATACTGTATTACAGCGTCTGTTACGGAGCGCTCGAATATTACTTATCATTAGAGGCAGAGACTCACAGAGAGACGTGGACTCCAGTAATGATCCTTATATTATGTAAATTACATAAACTGAGTGATGAAAAGGTATGTCTTATGGCTATGAATGTTATGAATAGTGTATAACAAATAGGAATTACAGCGAAAGAGAAGAAGTATTGGATTTAAATATTCATAAAACTTAGCGTTCGTTTGCATTAAGTTATAGAGAAAGTAGAGAACAGTAGAGAAGAGTAGAGACAATAGTGTAGACAAATGTACTGTAGTTTAGATGCTTTGGGAAGAGTCTGGCATATGATGTGAGTTAGGATGCGATCAGATAATAGAGTTGAGTAAACGTTAGCTTTAAATAGAAGCACAAGAAAGACTGGGAGAGGGGGTCGGGAGGATGAGAGAGGGAGTCGGGAGTATATGAGCCGAGACTATGATCTCCCAAAAGAATGGAAGAATCGATTGTTTAATGTTTTGCTTAAATCTGTTTCAGTTTCGTTCGCATATATCAGCCTATTATCGATTACTCTGTGATTTGGTATACTATGACCTGAAAGCCCAACTGAGGGCAGCCCTGCGCCGCATCTTCACCCGAATCGGTTACGTATACGCAATCAATAATAATATAAAAGTATAATAAAAACAACACTTCTCTAGTCATTCAGAACAATCAGAACTCTATTAATAAGGAAAACAACAATCAATACAACAGTAGTGACAGTCCTGGAGAACAGCCCTTAAACTAAACAAAAACATGTGATTAACACAACTTCTTATGTAATTTCATTCCACTCTTCGTCCAAATGTTGGACTAATTATATCAAATATTAGGTACGACTGAATGGTTGGCCTTATAGTCATCCACTTGTTATGTATAATAATATTAATATTAATAATAGTTTTAATAGTATTTATATAAACCAATGAACGAATGAACGGATGTATTGTACGAATAGATTATATTCTAATATATTATATATTAATAATAACTAATAATATATTGATTATAAATACAATACAATACAGAATATCATTAAATATAATAAGTTATTAATCAGTTATCAGTTGTATTCAGACTTATATTTGGTATTCGGTTATGACATGACTTGAGCTGTCATATCAATTGGAAGCACTCATACCATATATACCATATATAGCATACATACCATATCTGATTCTTTTCTCTCTTTTCTATAACTTTGAATCAAATAAACTATTTTTGAGCCAATTATTTGTCTTATATTCAAAAGAACTATTCGTTTATTCTTTTACTATTAGATGAACAGGAATTCGATATCTTATGTAATATACGGTATATGTATTGGAACTCCATGTGTTGTGTACTGTAAGTGCTGCACAGTTACCTCTAAAGGGATGCGCATTTCTAAACACTATTATATTATATTTCATACTTTCTCTGCCTTTGCTTTTATAGGCATTTCTGGAATTATTATTATTTTATTTTCAGTTTTGTTTATGCTTTTTGTTCGCAATTATTATTCTCGTCGACTGTCCTCTCCTTCTCTCCACTCACTCACTCACTCAATATCTTTCCAGTCCTGAGCCAAACATTCCTAAACTACAGATAAGTTATAAAGAATGAGAGTCCGACTCATCATTATTTCATTGAAATCTTTCTTTTTGTTGAATGTCTTCACCGAAAGTAATATATATTTTATTCCAATTTTATCTAAAACTTCACAAAATAATACATACTTTGGCTTCGATTCGATTTAATATGCATTTCATTCTGTTATACAAATCATTAAATAAAATAATTGTTTGGATTTAGCACTGACTCGACCTTTGATGCATTCGCTCACTTATGTTGTTATGAATATGAGTGAAGAGAACAGGTTTAAATATGCCCTTGGTCAAAACCAGGTATTCTCAAAATTGGTTGTCAAAATCAAGGGCCGGTACCCCAAAGTCAAAGGTTTTGATCCATAATTTTTTGCTGACTAAGAAGATGACGAATTCATAGGAAAAGAGCACTTAATTTGACCTTAAGCACCTGTGCACATCCTTAACTAAGAATGACCCTGGCATAATTTGAGTGCTTAATGTTAAGCTCAATCCCAAAGGCAGATAGTTTTTTGTGAAAACTTATGTAGACTATGCTATTAATAGTACATACAGTATATCCCGAATCAATAGCCAATAAAAGCCAATGTATTTAATCTGTTAATTGGCTATAAGGCCAGTGTGTATGCGCTCACAGTTTACAGAAACTTTCGCGAAAAACTACTGGCCTTTAGGATTCATATAATAGTATTGTTTCTGTAATTTACGGAATCAATCAATAATTTCGATTTGTTTATCAGTTACAATGAGCCCGGGCTAATTCTCCCGGAGATGTTCTAATTCAATGTCATTTTTTGCAATTTAACTTCAAATTAGTATTGAACTCATCTGAGTCTAATTTTATTAAAAAAATTCTCATTTTTGTGATAACATACAGTACTTCATCGAACACTGATGCAAAGCTAAGTGTATTTTCTTTATTTTTGAAGTCAATGCAATGTATTTATGTTTCAAACTCGAAAATTCTGGTTATTTCAATCGATGTCAATCTATGAAAGCTCATTTATGATCAATAATTCACTTTAATCAACAATTTTTCCAATGCAATCACTAAATGAAAAATTGATTTTTCAAAACTGACAAAAAAGAAGTTTTTCTTTCAAAATAACGGTGAAATCAGTTCATAAATAAATATCACAATCAGTCAAATGTTCAAGAGCATTTAGAGGACATTTTGGGCCACCATTTTGATACCTCGTAAGTTCCTGATAGGATTTTCTCAGTCAAAATTCATAGGCTCTCATATTGTACGGTACAGTACAGTACAGTGAGAATCTCCTGAATGTGAAAACCTGATACCGATTATCGTTTAAATATGAACTTGGTTTCACGTTCTAAATAATACTCAAAATTATTTCAAAAGTGTCAACAAATGGAAGGAATTCTAAAATAAGTATTTTTTGCCGTATTTTTGATTATTTTATTTGAATTTCGAAAATTTAACTGAAAATAACGGAAAAGTGATGACATTTTCGCATTTAACTGGCTACAATAATTTTCCAAACTTAGGGCTATCAGACCTTTCTTCTTTCACTCGGGAATATTATTATATCCGACATAATTGCTATAATATTAGTATTGAGTAAAGGAATGTTTGATTGTATCGAATCTATTGTTTAATTGTATTCATCAAACAGACAGACATACAGTGTATTACTTTTACCGATGACTGACAGCTCTTAAGCTTTTTTCAGATTTTATATCAATATTACCGAGCGATAGACTGACTCATATTTAAAGTATCAATCAATTGAACTCTAATATTATAATAATTGATTGCATAATAATCGAGAGCATTCAACTGGGGCACGACATATTGAAGAAGGGTCATTTTAGAAACATGGGGAATGAGCCCTATCTGTGGTTTTGAAGTGAGATTTGCCATAAATGCAATGCTGTGTAGAAATAATTGAATCTTTGAATTACCCGGAATAAAATTTGTTTCATCTAAAGTTATCAAATAAAACTTCAAATACAAGCGATTTATTGTTTTTAATTTTAAGACATTTTGACTAATTGTGTATCTTTTGGTGTATTGTGGAGTATATCCCTTACAATGGTTTTTTCAGTTTATTTTATATCGGCATGCAGCTGAATAAGGCGATTACGGTATAGAGATTACGGTCGCATTCATTTAATTCATGTGTTTTCAGATTATATGCATCTAAAAAATGAGCAAGACCATAAAGTCAGTTTCCCTTAACTGCTATACAGTAAAGGTTTCCAATAGTCCTGTGCTGTTCAGGAAAGCAGTATTTCGGGAGTGATTTGATTTGCAATTTTGGCAATTGAGTTGAAAAGTCATTCTCGAAAGACTACTTTCCTGTATAGCATAAGACTAATTGTCTGATTATATTGTGTACAGGATATGATGTAGAGGATCAACAGGCAGATCCAACAATTGGAAATCATATTATAGTTTAAATATAAACTTCTTGTAATAAACATTAGATTTTCAATTTGTCTAATACTATAGTATTTAGACTGATATGGGTTTCTATAGTAATAGTGATCTAACAGTAAGGCCAATACACTATAGTATAGATAAATGCCTTAAAAGCCTCAGCACTGGCACTGTGTCTGAGCTGTTGTGCACATCACTGAAACAGTTCTTATTCTTTATTGAGTTTCCATTTATACAGAAATTGTTGAGAACTTTGAGAAAATATAGAATTTCTTTTAAATACAACCTAATAGTGATGGCAATGAATCCGAACTCTCTTATTGTTATACAGGAACTGATGGTTAGAGAGCGGCCAAAGATTTGAGAAAATACATGAATCGATAGAATGTTTGAGTCATTAGATTAATAATAGAATTGAATGAAATGTTTTACTGAAGCACTTATTTGAATGCAATTTAATGTTAGACTAATCAATAGCACAGCTATTATTGTATTACATTATAGTATAGCAACAAATCAATCATCGCATACAACCGGTGCTCTATTTCTGTTCTAGTCTATCGGCACCAACTGTTGATCTGGAAAATGAAGTCCTACTGTCGAGAGGGGAGTGCATTCATTGTGACGATGTGTGGCACACATACCAGTATACCAGTGCAGAGTCAACTGAAGCCAAAGGACATTCAAAGACGCTTTGAATACAAGAGATCGACATTTAACTGATATTCAGTCAAACAAATTCTCATTCAGTCATCATATAGTAAAACACAGTTAGTGTACACACAGTGGCACACATAGGCAGAGAGGGAGAGAGAGAGAGAGAGAGAGAGAGAGAGAGAGAGAGAGAGAGAGAGAGAGAGAGAGAGAGCATGAGTACTGAGCAAAAGCAGTTGTGAAAGATTTTGTTTTAAAAGAGACAGACATAGAGTTAGAGCGCTTCAGTCAGGCGCTGGTGAATCAGTCAGGTGTGCGTTCCTATGCTTTCACTGGTGTTCACATCATTTCAACAATTTATATATACAAGTGATCACTGTTTTAGCCGAACCGACCGCTCCAGAGGTTAATCATAATCGCTGTGAATCTTCTCTATACTAATGAGTGTCGATTCGAAACGACTTCACAATTACTTTACTTATCGTTATCTTATCATTGATGACAAATATCTTTATATAATCTAATGTTCTCTCTGTTAGCGCTGAGTAAATAAATTTTGAATGACTTTTAATGTGTAGTAATTCTGTTATATCATTGAGCATATCATATCGTACTGTATAATACCAGTGTCGAAAACAGAGCAACCGATCCTTTTCCACTTTTTATTAATATATTTTACATATTTTATTTCGAGTAAAACTAGTATTTTCTGAAAAAGCAAAACTAAAATCCATTTTTTATTTTTCAATTTAATGCCTCATTAGTTAATGTATGAGAAAAACGTATAAAAGAAAGTCATAAAAATTTAAAGCCGTTTATGTGTTCACCGTTTTTATTGTATAGTTATGTGAATTCTGTTTCTCTAAACCAATTCTGTTCTATAAATCAAAATAATAATTAATCAATACTTGAATACCTGAATAACTGAATAACTTGTGTGTCGGCAAACATTGGGCTTATTTGTTGTTTATGACTCATACGAACCAAACTTTCGATTTGAAACTACTCTTTGCAAACATTTTATTAAATTATAGTGTGTTTTGTTGCTTAAAAAAGATATTTATTCAGTAATGTCCAGTAATGTTGCTTATGTTGCTTAGTATGGACTGTATATGAATCGTATCGCAACTTATTTCACTTACAAGTTATAGGAATAAGAAATAATAGATTTGTGTAGACCCTAATGGCGCTCTATTGCGTGCCCGACAGACATGTTTCAGATCGGCATAAGTATGTTACAGGAATGTGCTGCCAGTGCTTGCTATAACAAGCGCAGGTGAATCACATAGAGAAGTCCAAGATTGCAAGTTTGGCGGTTTGGCCATCATATAAGTGATTGGGTTGGCTCGCACTCACATCAATCCATTCCAGTTTCGTGGCATTGGCTTACGGTTTGCTTCGAACTAACTCTAACTCAAAGCCAATCTTACTATTACTGTATGTTTCATATGATTTAGTTTTCGGTCAAAATCTGCCTCAAGTTTAGTCTTAGAAAACACATTAAAAGACATTTTTTTGCTTTGCTCTCCAATCGATCAGTTGTTTGTCTGACCATGATGAATTCTCATTACAGCAAAGCTCAACAAGACTTGTGCGCTCTATACTGTACTAACTATTACTACTCCTATGGACGGACTGATGATCAGCACAAGAATAACGAAAATAGATTCGGATATTAAACCAAACGATTGAATCGAATTCATAACAAAACCAAATATTTCGCACAAATATGTTCTCGAAGTTGAAGGGCTCGACAGCGCCGACCGGTCCTTATCACACGCCACTGGACTTGAACCCTATCGCACAGTACTTCGAAATAGGCAAGCAAGTGGCCAGTGCTGGACCAGAGCTGGCCTGGAAGATTTTCGATGCCATTCGCAAGTCAGACAAGAAGGTAAGTGCGTCTGAATGAGCGATGGAATGGTGCGGAAGAGAACCCATACTCTCATAGTCTGTAGAACCGATAGAAGCGTTGAATTGTATATAAATTGTAATGAAATGAGTTCTCGCAGCGCATCCTCTCATTTGATAGGAATTTATTTCTAATTCTCTGCTAATTCATACAACACTTATATATTGAACTGCGGCACTGGTAGGAAGCGTCGGTGTTTTTCTTCGATAAAAGAGTTGCTGAAAAGCTTCATAAACCGAAACGTAAGGAAACTATAGCTGAGATCCTGAGGTTCAGTGTTAGACAGTTAGACCGCTTCAGACATCCAAAGATGTTAACACTTTTGCATTCTGTGGAGGAATCGAGTGACACACTTGCGTTCGCCACCGAACCAGTGCTGGCCAGTCTGGCCAACATATTAGGCACTCTTGACGATCGATTGCCACAAAACCTTCCGACTCGAGTCCGCGAATATACGTTTCTTGATTTTGAAATCAAATACGGATTACTACAGGTATTCCTATTTTAATACTCAACTTAAGCCTCGATTTATTGCTCTTTATATCAAACCAAATACAGTATTGCTCTGCAAACGGCATAACATTATGAGTTCAGACATTAGACAAATATCGATAAATTAACAATCTATTAGCCATTATGTCTAATATTCATCAATTAATTATCAAATAATTGCTCGAATTCTGTATTTTTTTGTTTGTTTATTGATTTCAAAACTACAGCTAAATTACCGGCAGTTAAATACTTTCATCTGTCTATCAATCACTTAATGAATAATTTTTACATAAATTTTTGTATTTTCTCTTAATTATAATTAATTACATAAAATATTTTGAAAAATAGAAGAGAAGCAAAAAAAATCCAAATTCTTTAATTCTTCACTACTTCTGCTCTGATATCAAATTTAATTGAATAGATTAGACAATTGACACGAAGGCGATAGTGATTATCTGTAGAAATAACAGATAGTCTGAAATCAAAACCTATTTTTTACGGTAGTTTCAAATAAACCGTTAGTTTAGATCTCATCAAAGGTCACCTGAACTCTGCTCTTACTTGTGCTGAACTCTGTTTAAGAGTTGGGATAAAAAATAGCGAATAAATTGATTTCAAAATTTTAACCCTTATATAAACAAAATTAAAAATATATTTTATAAATAATTTTATCCACAGAAACTCGAATAGTCCAGGTGATCCAGGAAACTATAGTTGCTAGCTTATTATTCAATTTCGATAAATTTTTATTATGCAATTTTATAGATAAAATACAGTATTAATAGCTTTAATATATTATGTGTTTCGGAATTTTAAAATTATTATAAGTTTTAGTAAACAATATTTTTATTGCAAATTTATTGCCAGATCAATATTAAAGAGTGCTCTTCAACCAGAACACTCACATGAATTGCATTTATAGCTAAGATATTTTGCAATTTTCATTTGAAATGATATTCTAAATAAGCATCAGAGATAAGCAATGGGTCCGACGACAGGGGGGGGGTCAGCAAAAAATTTGGCCGAAAGGGGTGCAATTAATCAAATTTTTTTCTCCAAAATGCGCCCCATTTTCGAAATTTTCCGCCAAATTATTGAAAAACGGAGGGGGGGTCAGCCTCAGCCAAAATCCTAGTGGGGCTAACCCCCCTCTACCTCCAATTGCCTGATAAGCATGCTACAATTATCAACGAACGAATATTTTTCTTCAAGTTTGTATCAAAAAGTTCTAATTGTGTTATGAGAAGAATTGCTCTGCTCTGTAATGTAGAAGAATCTCTAGGGGCAAAAACTACATGGGTTATGTTAAACAGTGAAAAGGAACTAATGGCCTCAATAATAGGGTCATCATTACTGAAAATGACAAGTTACTAATTGTGATCAAAACAATTATATATAATCTAGGCACTTTTCAAACTTGATAGCATATTTTTCCATTTATTAATACAACATGTTCAGTTGACTACAAGCCCATAATCAGTTGACTTTCACTGTATAAAAATAAGCCTCCAAGTGCTACATTGATAACATCTAGGGAAATTTATTTTTAAAATTTAATGGTACAATTAATTTCCCTTGGTTCAATTTTAAATATTTTCTATTGTTCAAGTTATAGATCAAGATGATTTTCGCAGATTTGCAAATATAATGAATTGCCAAGCTTAAAATAAAATTTTCTAGCAAAATTCCGGAGAAACGTATTCAATGATTTTCGGCCCTGATTAATTTATATATCTTGAATTTTTGATAACCCCTGTAGTTTTTGCCTTAGAAACACTACTTCTCTCTGACCCAGGTGCTGAGCATTTTCAAAATCCCTTTAAGGGTATTCTTTCCTGGATAGGTTATAGATCGATATTTTTAAAGAAATTATCAACGGTTTGGGCTCTGGACTCAATATGAATGCTGTCAGCCTATATTGTCTCTGTGTGTATAACAGAGGTACGCATAAGATTAAAATTGCGCTTGAGTAAGATATTGAAAGCTATGCTTTAAGCTCTCTAAAATGAGCTCGGATTTCACACTTGCGTTTCTCTGGTGTATAAGAATATAAAGTACAGTATATTTGTATCGATATATTAAATATTGTCATTCAAACCAAAGCTTGTATTTGTTTTCAAAAACAAAATTAATTTTTTATTTGTTTAAAAATAAGCCGAAAGAATATTTTGTATTCAAAAAGACATGAGTTGTTGATTGTAAGTCAATACAGACAACACTAATATTTTTCGGATTTAAAATATTGGATTTAGGAGTGACCAAGGACTCCTTGGCAAGGAGATCAGTCAGAATGCTTCAAAATTCCCTGATGCTTTAAATTTGGTGAAATATTGTCTAAGTTTTTGTTTTATGGCACCAATTCTAGGGTATGGTCTAAAAATAGATGGATTTTACCCTCCATTTACCCAATTGTAACTCAATTTAATTTTTGAGTTTATTTTCTGCTAGGCCAATGGCCAATGGGGAGGGTACACCCAAAATAGTCTCTAATAAGTTTTGAAAATGAGCCCAAATACTCCCTAGGATTTTGAACCGAAGTCATAGACCCTAAATACATGGCCGATTGGCAATCCCTAAATGTGCAGTTGACTAAAAGGCATGTATACTGCACTGCAGTGCTGTTTAATCTATAAGTATTGTTATTAAAATGAAATGAGTTTCTGATCAAAAGCAAACCTAAAGCGCAAATACTTTCACTTTCACTATAAGTTTTATTTTTAAAATAAGAATTTCTTTCTTTTCACAAGAATTGAATCGATATAATCAGTATAAGTTGGATCTCACGTTTAGAGGTAATCACAATTTTGAATGAGGGTACAATTCAATGTACTTATTCAATAAGCCTTATAAAGATTTTTCTGAAAGTCTTTAATAAGGCATTAATGCAATAGTAAATACAGTAATCAGTATTTCTGAGCCCTTCTCAACAATGAATGGGATATTATATTAAATATAATGATTGTAAACAAGAATTATTGTGAATCAAGTGAATGCTTCTAATGCTTACCTTTTTGTTCAATTTTCTCAATTTTTTTCTCCAAATTGTTGCGAATAAAAGGAACCTGCTTGAATTATTCAAATATATTCCAATACCCTATTTTGCAATAAGACAGTTTGGTTTCCATTCAACTCTCTTCTCCCTCCCTTGAGGGGGTACTTTGTCAAAATCCTAGGGGCCGAACCCCTGGACCTACTCTGGCCAACAATGAATGTATGGGTTATTCAAATTCTTGAGTCTAAGACAAGTTTTTAGAATTAATTGCAAAAAAGTTGAAAACAATTCACAGCATATTATACATTTAAGATTGGATTAAATATCTATAAGCTATAAGTAGTCGGCCAGCACTGACTGATTCAGTCATTTCAGTCAAAATTTTTGGTTTGAACCTTATTGAGTGAAATCCACTATTTTATAACAGAACTAACGATTAAAGTATTGATGAACTTATATGTGTATTGGAGTTGCAATTAGGCCCCAAATGTTCGTCTTGGTACCTGTCTTTCCCGTCTTGGTCTTATACAGGATCGAGATGAGACGAGAAATTCACACTCTAGACCAAGACGACGGGACAAGACGTTACTTTAACGGAACAAGATGGGACTTTTACGGGACGTGACGTGATTTAATTTTTTGTCTTTTGGGAGCTTTGTTGGAATTATCTGCAGATTATTAAAGTGTTTGACAAACAATAAGAATATGAATATATCATATGAATTGAGCGAACGATTCGATGATATTATTCCAAATTTATAGTGAAATATAACGTAAGATTCGCGAATCTGACCCACCAACATTATTGTTGGTGTAATATTGGGATCAGTGTTATAGAGTGTACTTCACATATACATAGCTCAATCTTCCTCTGCACCTATATCTTGGACGCATTTCAAGTGCCCCATTTACATTTTGGTAATTACTGGCCAATCCGAGTGATTATGTTTTTAAGTGACTCGGAATAGTTTAAAATTTTTAATATGTTTTACAGGTTATGTGAACTAATAAAATATCTTAAGAGTGTTTTCTGTTTCATATTTATAGCACTTTACTTGTATTTGCAGTCATATTCTTATAATTCATTTGATTACATAATTCACATGAATGTTGAAAAGATATGTTCAACTCATTCGCATTCGCAACAACTCATACATTTTCATCACTCTTTCTCTTCATTTTCACAAATATTTAATACAATATTTCCATAAAATATAATATAATTCTATTTCTAATAAATAATAAACCGAATTATCGAAGGAGTAATTGAATGACTCGGTTCGTACCGTCAGTTTGTTTCTATGCAGTGAATACTTCATTAAAATTGTCATCATTTCCATCGGGAAAAGGGTTTTGAATTACACGATAAAACATATCTTTGTTGTCCTTAAATCAAATGCAGAAAAGTATAATCAAAACGAAAATTCAATTTTTCGTTACTATGCGCCCATCTCTCGGTTACCCCGCGCCCTCCCTTGCTAACCCTAAGAGTGTTGTGAACTTATTTTTAGCTAATTTTTAGCTAAACGTTATAAGTTAGTCATCAAGTATTATAAGCTGTTGTACCTGGTTAATATTGTTTCAGAATCAAATCAATTAGGGTGCGATGCATAAATATAAGACCACAGAATATTCCTTGATATTTTGTTGAAGAAATGATGCTGGGTCACTGAAATTTTTGGAAATTGTTACTTTTGATAGTATCAATATTTAATTGATTATAAATTAAGTTTAATCCAAAAAAATAAAAGTAGATAGTACAAACTATTACAAAGGTGTTCTTTTAAATGAATTTGGCCGCATGCAGCACTATAATAATCTAGGCCCATTTTGCATCTAAAATCAACTTTTCTTATTGCTTTGTAGTCAAAGTGTCGGTTAGAGTGGAATCGCCTCAAACATCAAATATTCTCTGTCTGTGTTTGGGTGAAAAATAAGAGTCAGTACAGACTGTGGCCCCGAATCAGTACTTTCTAACAAATATGATATAAAAACAGAGTTTCAGACCATTGCTTACACTCTGCTAACCATAGCTGGTCTCAAAGCACTCCACTATTTAGAAGTCACCGAATTCTGAATGAATTGAATTCGAAAGCATTGAATATTTGGAGAGCTTTAAAATCAAGTCATTCATAGATAAAAAAAAATTGTTGAATAACTATAGAGTATAACAGTTTTGGAAAATTGATTTCAATAGAAACCCAAAATAACGGTCAGTTTTATTCTCTATATTTATTGATTAAAATGAACAGAAGTTCCCATAAAATATACTTTAATAGAAAAGTTGTAAAATATTTATGTATTTAATATAAATATATGAAATAGTAGTAAATAGTGAACAAAATAAAGCATAATATTATGATATTTCATATTAGAAACGATCAGAATCTGTGTTAAAATTGTAGAATAAGAATATAATAGGGAATGAAGTTATGTTATGGCATATAAAAATGATACCATACATACAGTACTGTACAGTAGACTACACAGAGCATATACTGTATTAATACTCTACTGAACTAAACTGTACTGTACTCTACAATACTGCACATTATATTAATACTGTATATGAGTTAGTGTTACGACTTCTAATAGAAACAGCAGTTCTGACAAATTAAGGCATTAGACATGTTTTATTCCTGATTTGCATTCGAATTATATTATACTAGTCTTAACTTATGATCACTTTGCTCTCTCTCTCTCTCTCTCTCTCTCTCTCTCTCTCTCTCTCTCCTCCTCCCTCTGCCTGGTAGACTTTATTTTGAATTTTTCTAT
>JAQIWA010000313.1:0-36306 GCA_034693305.1 Eueremaeus valkanovi | reverse complement strand
ATACGCACTCTATAGGGTCTACCCAAATAATACGTTGACACCATTGGCCAAAAAGGCCAGCCGTGAAGATCACTGGCTATAAGTAATGATTGCCTTTTTTCTAGCAATTAATAAGCAATTGAAGCACTAGTACTGCATTGAAAACCGAATTAATTAAAGTGAATTTCATTGAAAGTATTCTTACAGTAATCTAAACTGGAATCGATTTCAAAGAAAATTCTATTCAGAGTCAAATAATCAGAACTTCATTGCTTTGCTTTGCATTCTCTAATCGCTGAACAGATAGAGAAAATGTGAATTCAAATTAACGGATATCTAATTAAGCGGTCTCTTTGATCAGTCTCTTTGATCACATCATTATTCAACTATTGATAAACATTTCGATCTTATGCTAGACTTAGAACTTATAGACTAATGAAGATAATGTAGTCTTTGTGCACAAGTGCTTTCCAGACAAATCATTAGTTAACTCGATTAGACTTAATTTGATTTTGCATACAAAATTATCATGCTCAATCTTATAGGAATTCTCACATTTTGCGATTTCATACTTAATTACATTTATGTAAATATATTAGCATTTTATAGACATTCAAAGGATTGGACTCTTTATTTGATTATATTATTGGCCAAACAACTGATTTATCTCTTTTAAAAAATGAAAAATTCATAAGACATTCATTTTTACTTTTTTTTATCGCTTTTTGCCTCTGAAACAAAATCTTTAAAATAAACACAAATCATGTTCGGGTGAAATAAAATTCTTACTACAAGTATTGTAAATCAATTTCTGATGCATTAAAACCAATAAAATAATATTTACTCATTTTACTCATTTCAGTCATTTTACTGCAGTTATCAATCATTTAAGGCTTAATTATTTTCAATGAATTTATTAATTTTAATTGAGTTCAAAAATTATTCTTCAGATGTAACTTCACATTCAACCAGATTTTCCAAACTATTATAATTGTTAGTAAAAATATAATCAGTGAACGCGATCTTAATTATAACCTCTAAATAAAAACAGAATAAATGAGTTATATTTCTATTCTTTATTAAACCCAATTTTTATAGCGGTTTTGTATAAATATTTTTTTGATCAATATATAAGATTTACCCAAAGGAGTAGTCAATCCTTAAAGCCATACAAATTATGATTTCGAGGGTTTAATCAGAAAAATGAAAATAATTTGAGAATAGAAGAGAATTTATTAGTTTCAAGGCTCGAGTCAACTGAAATTTCAATAATTCAAACATAACTTATTTGACACTGAAATTAATATATTTCAAGTTTAATTCATTGTTAACATTAATTAATTTCATAGAAATTATCTCTACTATTGTTTCACTCGATTGTATACCAAATAAAGAAGTTTTTGTTTATATTCTGTATATCTTATGTAAAATGAATTAAAATATGCAAATTCATGATCACATTTGAGTATAAGAGCACAATTGCCTAATATTTGATGGGAAGGTGGAGTCATTCACAAAAGTAATAGCAAAAAGAGACAATCGATTTATAAAGAGATAAAAATTAGATTCAATTCTTTTCCATTTGTTTAATGACATTACTCTACACTATATTAATAATGTCTGCAAATCATTGATTTCGATCTATACTCAAAAAGAAGAGCTTTTGTTCATTATTTGAGATAATGTTAGGATTTGACACAAAACTGAAAGTTAATAATATAATTAGGACGGGAAGAGTCGATGAATTTTTGTCATAGAGTATGTGTGGGCGCGTCTGGAGATCACATTCGTTGCCTTTGAATTACAGCATTTCATTCATTTGCTTCAATACAGAAAAGTTTGATTATCTGTCACTCAATAGCTGTGCCATACAAGTGAAGACACATCTGCTCACAAAAAATAGGTTCAGAACATTTTTTCTCTCAACTCAAATGTTGCTGGCTTATAGTATGCATTACACTATAATGAAGTAATTTTGTTTTCAAATTATTAGCGTCAGTGTTGAGCAAAACATCTCAACTCCGGTATCATATTTTAGATGTCTTTTCAGAAATTTGACGCAAATTATGTAAAGCATTACTGAATTAAAAAGTTTACAAAATGTTATATAACTTATAACTTAATGATGTTTTCACTAAAGCAATCATTAAAAAAGAAAAGTAAAAATTTCTCCACAAAACTCGGGTTAATATCCTTTAAATGAATAATTCAAGCGATTATATTACAGAAAATTCATTGAAGCAAAATAATGCACCTTTACTGCATTCAAACTAGGCAACTGGGGATCGTCAAGCTCGACTTATGCAGAAAAGGTTAAGGAAAAGAATAAAACTTTGGGGAACTCCGGCTCAAATATATTAAATCGACCGAAATGACCCAGTGTACCTCATTTTATTGAATATTAAACCAATCCCTTGGGAAGTAAATATCCGGCAAATATTTTGGCTAAACCTTCGTATTTCTCAAAAATTTTTAATTTGATTCACAATTTTTCTGAATCATTCAGAAACTTAATACCACAGAGAAAGTATCGATGTATTGATTGTATGCAAATACAGAATACTGTATAGCAGTACAGACTGTACAGTACACTACGTCTAGTATTTGTGATTAATATATGCTTTTTTAGGTCATAATAGGCTAATGACATGTTTTGCGTGATTTTTATAATTTTGGTAAATATTACTCCAAAGCCATCAAAAATCCAATAGAATATACAGTTTAGCAGACTTTTAATGTAATTGGCTTTCAGACAACCAGAATAGACATGTCTGATATGAATCTCCAGTAAAGGTATTATTATTAGAATATTATTAAATTTTATTTTCAATCAAACTTTCATTAAAATCCTCCTCTCATCAAATATTAATGGATTTCCTCATTCTATATGAATATTATCTGACAATGAAATCTATAATATGATTGAAATTGAATTCAATCGAACCAATAGAGTTGAAATATGATCAGTTAGAGTTCTAGCAGAAATCAGTTTATCTTTCATTCTCATCAAAAAAAATTAATTAAGTTATAAAATAATTTTTTCTTATCTTCTATCATCTATCTCGATTATGTGATGCTCTCAATACTCCTATTGAATGGAATACATAGTCAATCTTCTATTTATTATTATAATAGTTTCAAGATTCTATTGTAATAATCAATTCATTGCATATAATTCTTGATTATTTTTAATTCCACTTTCTTTATAATTGGAATATAAAATACAGTATACATTGTAAGTGTAAGTTCAGTATAAGTAAGTTTCATTATCGATCCTGGCTAAACTGTTCATTTTGAATTTGAGAAGAAAGTATGCAAATATATTACTATTTTCATTGTTATTGGAAACTTAACTTACTCTATACTACACAGATATTTGTAACTTTTTTCAATGCTATCAATGGCATTTCCTTATTTGTATTCATTTATTAGTTTTTTCTAAACATTTCTTGAAATGCAATCATATTATTATTATTATCAATAATTTCTAACTCTTTCACAGCTATTATCAATAGAAATACAATATGAATACGATTTCTAATATTTTGAAACTTTATTATAATTGTTATGCAATAAAAATCTGATTGTATGCCTACGAGTTCCTATGCACACAACCACCCATTTTAATGGTTAAGTAATCTTACAAAACGTCTTAATTGACATAATTATTATTAATTATGAATCCAATCCAAACCCAATGTTCAAATCGGGTTTTTTTGTATTAGATTTCAATTCAATAATCTATAGAATAATTCAATAATAGATTGTATTTTTATAAATAAATAAAATACTACTGAATATAAATTGAAGACATTTTTATACAATTGTAATTCAGTAGCAATTTTATAGAAAAGCTTTTCCATACTATAACTTAGTATTGAATTCAAAATTAAATTAATACAAAATCTCTATAAATAATTGCAAATTCCTATGAATTTGATTTCATAAATCATTTTTATGATCTTATTTACAATTCTGAGTGAAATAATATTATATAATATATGGAATAAATTTTGGGTCACTTATTATATAAATTATATATAATTTTCGTTGCTATTCATTCATATCTCATCTCTGACTAACTGTATTAACAAATCATTTCAAGTCATAGAAAGCAATAACAAAAATCAATTATATTTTTCATTTTCTTTCATATATTGTAATAATAGTTAATAACATTATAAGACTTACTTTTAGTAAAAAATAATATAAAAATCAATTAATTTTATTTCTAAACAACCAAATCGGTTATTAATCAATTAAATGAACATTGAGTAAAACCAATTTGTTATATATGACAGAACAAATGATTATAAACAATCTTGCTCATATACCAATAAATCGCCCAGAATTAACGGCTTTCAAATCTCAAATTTCTTTTTTAATCTTTGACTGAATTGAATCCCTATTCAAATAAAGTTTTTTTTCACACTTTGCGAAAAACAATACGAAATAAATAAAAATAAATTTCTTTTAAAAATAAATAAAAGTTGAAGTATTTGTGCGTTTCTTCTTTAGATGCATTATAATAGCAGAGATGCAATATTTTATGTAAATTTATTATTCTATGAATTTTTTTGTTGCTTTATATTCTGAAATCTAAACAAATATAGGAAAGTAGAGCACAGTTACTACCGAATGTATAGTGAGTTCTACTCTCAGCTTATTTTTTATCTCTGTTTAATTACATTTACATAAATTCAAGTATTCAAGTGTTAAGCAGTGCTTAAGCTATCATTTGATTAACGAGTGAAAGCAAACGAATAGACTGTAAAAAACAAAGTCTAACACTTCAAGTGATAAATGTTTTTATATTATCATAGGAGTTATAGCCTCCTAAGGGGAAGGGGGCTATCAAGAGAGGGGTAGAACCAAAATATATTTTTTTGATACAATTGTAAATATTCGAGTCTTTGACCATTTGAGCCAAATTTATTAATGAAAGCATTAGTCAACAAATATTTGGCTAACAGTTAATTCAGACATTTTGAAAATTATTTATATTAATTGAGTTTAATTCTATTGAATTAATTAAATTATTTCTATTAATTCTATTGAATATGTTTTTATTAAAAAATTTCAATCTTGAGATAATTTTTGCGAAAAACTGCAAAATAATATTTAGTGAAAAACAAGGTAAAAATTGTAATGAATAATCCAAGTTAAATGTACAAGAGAATCTTAAGTTGTTTTTCGATATTTACCGTATAATTTGAGTAAGTTAAGTTACTAATAACTACCAAGGGGAATTACCGTTATAACAAGTTATTTTATTGGCATACAATTAACACATAGTTTCTAAGTCTCAATATCTGTGATGTTTTCATTGGAATTTCACATGAATTTGATTTTCAATTATCGAATAATTCAATAAACTTGTCAAAGATAGGACTTTACAAACTTTATTGTTTTGAGCTTGGATCATGTGCAGGTTCAATATCTTACATAATAAATCTGCCCTTCCTTCCCAATCCAATGATAATGAGAACTTTAATTAAATTCAAAATTAACTGAAATTCTAATAAAAATACTATTATTTTTGATATTTTATTTTAAATACTTTATTCACATAATTGTGTATCGACTGTATGGGCAGAACTTGTCCATCAAATCAAGCAAAGCATTCATTTTATGATTTCCTATTACTTTTAGAGCTACTGTAATCGAAATTTTCAAAGTCATAGAGATATTGAACTTTAAATTATAGCGAATCCAGAATTTGTACAGTTTTTGAATGTTTAGGATAATAGTGCGAATACACTGCTAATACACTGCTAATGGACTTTTATGAATTCATAGCTTGCTTTTAGGGCGAGAATACAGATTGCAGTTAATATGTGAACACCGGGAGTGTGAGAGGAGTAGAGCTGGCACTGGGAGTCGTAAACATAACATTTAGACAACGATTGCGGCAATGATTCGATGACTTCAATGTTTTTATAATTCTTTTGTAAAATACAAATACACTTTCAATTATAGCGCTTATTGTTATGATTTCCTGTAATAAAGTGTTTGAAAATACACGAAATGATTCAACACTCAAAATATGCATACAGTTGTAGACTTAAGCTCTGGATATTTAATACACTTTTAACTTAATTTTCAAAAATTAAATTAAGAAAAGCAGAGAAAAACATATTTTTAAATCTAATTTATTTAGTATTTGAGTCAGAAATTAATTATAGCTATTGTTGAAACACTTTAAGGTTTGGCATTCGCCACAAGATATCAGTTCCTAAAGAATCAACAAATTCTTAAGAATGCAAAGAATATCAAACATTTAATTACTGATCTTTTCTTAAATATTCTGAATAATCACAAGAATTAATTCGTCCAAAAAGTGCTAAATATAAATAATTCTTAAAATTTTATGAAAACTAATGGGAAAACCACTCGAAGCCTCTGGGCTTGCAATAAGCTCGGGTGCAATGCAAATGATGATTAAAGACTGGTATTATCTAATCAAGAAAAGTCATGACTGTATTTATGCACTCATTTTAATATTAATATTATGCAAACAAAGAAAACATTTGAGCCGTACATCAGATTCATTCATCTCTAAGATTTACTACAATAGACTTAAGAAGTTATTTGAAATAATTTATCATATTTTCTGTATTGTTTGCATAACAACGTTCATAGCATAAGATTAGCATAAGATAAGCTAAGCTCAACTGCATTCAAATGTTTTGCATATTATATTCAAATGGATGTTAACAACATTAAGAATACAGACATTATTATTATAACATTGTTTTAGTGAAAAATTATAAATTCTCCAAATTTTTAAACATTTTATTCAAATACTCTTTGGATGAAAATGTTTTATAAGGGAATACTCTGTTGTTAACAATAGATGTGTGCAAACAAAGAGTCGGTAATTCATAAGCTTATACACTGTAATGCATATAACATGGAATAAGAGGCACAGAATAAGTGCCACTTTGTTGGCCAAAACAAATATTCTGTGTTTAAGATCACTTCCTTCACCACTCCTTTGTTTGAATAGCAGTGACTTAATCATAAAGATGAACAATAAGAGATTGCCAATTACCTACCAGTGCCTCATTTATCGGTGTTTTATCTTAAATTATTTTGTATTCAATGCAATATTTGATAAAAATAAAGGTAAAGAACAATAAAACAGAAATTTTAATTAAATGAAAAGGTTTGTCAAACAGAACAGAGAATGTAAATAAAGATAAGCTTATTTTTATACCTCTTTTATCCACTGATAAACTCATTTAATAATCAATACCTGCAAAGCAAACCTTATGTTCGTTGAGCTTATCTTTTGGTCTCTTATAGGAATTATGTCACAACTCGTAAACAATTCGAGTGATTCTTATTATGAATATAACAGCTATTTCTGCATAATGTATGCAAATTCACTCTTCAGACGTGATTTACAATACAGTATGTGTTAGAAGTTTTGCAAAATATTATAAATAAGTTATTTTGCAATTATATGTCAGATCAATGGTTCAAAGCTCAAATGAATCATTTTTTGTATCACAAATCATATCTTAATTGACTTAATGGACAGACAATAAGTATAAGAGAAAAGCAATGAATAAAGAGTTACCTCTAATATAGAAGACGAACTGTTCTCCCTGTAAGTGTCGTAAACCGCTCAGGAGTTCGCTTTCGATGGTCTCCAAGAAGTTATTGGACAAATCAATGAGAACTAAGTTCGGACTGCCTTTCAGGACCTGATTCGACAAATAACTCAATTTGTTTTCATTCAATTGAATACTCATTAAGTGAGACATGTTTTGGAATGCATTCGTTTCTATGCTTTCGATTTGATTCTTATTCAGATCCAGTTCCCGAAGTAGTGGAGCGCCAATGAAGGCATAGTCCGGAATAGTTTTCAGTAGATTGCGCGACACATCTAAGCGCTTGAGTCCAGGGAGTCCGGCGAAAGACAAGGAAGTGATTGAATTGATCACATTCTGTCTCAAATCGATTTCTCTCAAACTCGTGAGTCCAGCGAAAGCATTGTCTTCTATAGACATCAAACGATTTCTGTCTAAAAATATTTCTTCCAGTTTTGGCATATCTATGAAAGTGTTAGCCTTTAGTACTTCTATGTAATTGCTGGACAGGGATAGGGTTTTGAGGGCCGGCAGATGACAGAATGACCTTTCACTTAAACTTCTTATTTCATTTGACTCCAGATTAATTTTAGCTAATTTAGTGAAATTGCAGACAGAGTTGGATTCGAGTAGCCCTAACCTCATCTCATTGACGTCGAGGGTGTCCAGAGAGTCGACCACATTCTTGAGCGCACTCACCGGCAGGAATGACAGCTTCTTATCAAAACGAGTCGTAAACATGAGTGATGTTATATTCTTCTGTAGTTTGAAGCCATTCCAGACCGGGGAGGTACGGGTCAATCCCTCAGACTCAATGATGAAGCAGGTGACCTGCCTGGCCTCATCTACACCGGTCTGGTCGCAACCGCAATAAATCTGTTGTCCGGTCACAAACTCACAAATATCCGTAACAGACAGAGCACTGACATCTCCGACAATCAATTGGTTGAATAGAGTGACGACATATATATAAGTTATACTTATTCTCAAACGTTTCCAATCCTTAGAGAAGAACATTATTTGTGAAGTTTCAGCAAAAGCTCTATCACTTTCAAAGTTCTGCACCGATAGGGTTGTATAGGATTTTGATTAAACATAAGAATCGATATTCAAATCGATTTGAAATTTTCATTCAAGTTATGAATCACTTCAATGTTGGGTATAGTATGTGCGCTTCGCACAGGCATTGCCACCAGAAAACTAAACAGTAATAAATAGATGAGTGAATGGAATGAATGGCTAACCCGACTAACTATGCGTACAATTCGCAGCACTTGTATTGCAGTAAATATACCCCAACGCCAGCACAAGCAACACAACTGCACACAACCGTTGCTGTAATCCAACTCATAAGTTGTTCGTTCAGATAAGGCATACGACTTGAAGGTATACTTTACATACAATACTGTATTCCAGTATTCAATAGCGAGAGTAATGAAACCAAAAGTGTACTTCACTTCAGTCCGACCTCTCTTCGAAAGAAAAGTTTCAGAGTTCGTGTCTCATACAACTCAAGATCAGAGAATTGAATGGAGGGTTCAGACACTCCTACTTACAGTCGATTTTTCATTGCACAGCTCTTTCGCTGACAAAAACGCTTTTTTCGGCGCAAATGTTTTTACAGCCGATCGGCTATAATAGGCATCAAATGTTTTCCGTATATATTATCTATATATGAAAGTCATGTAAATGGAAACCTATTTGAGCACAATTACCAATGCATTTATTATTCAATGCTGAGCCTCTGGATCATTCTATCCGGTGGGGTCACAGATATAGATAGAAATATACAATATTTGTTCTCATACTGTATTGTTTGATACCAGAGCTAACATTTGTGTTCATCAGAGCTTTGAAATGAATGCTCGAATAATTGAGCCCAAGAGTGAAAGTTCGAGTGAAAGCATATAATCATAGTCTGGCGACAATTCTGGGCTTAAACAAGAAGCTTGACTTCAATGTCATTCCTATTTAAAAATACTTTTGTTGTTTAGATTTAGAAAAGAAAATAATCTTTGGTTTCATTTTAAATAAATACTATAAAAATAAAAGCATTTCTTCTGATAAGCCTTTCATTTAATGTGAAAAAAGTGCGAAAAAGTTTCAAAACGATTAAAAACGAAAACAATGGCATAAAACACAATAATGTGCAGAAAGATAGCGAGTCTTCCATAAAAATGCGAACAATTTTCGTTATCAAAGAGCTCTCAGAAGTTTTGATTCAAAAAGTTTTTATATTATGTTTGCTTTTTGGTCGGCATTCGCCCAAACAGTTGAAAGAGAGTCGTGTTATTCATACGATTAATTGAAAACGAAAATTATAGAGAGAACAGAAAAACTAAGTTATTCTCAAACTATAATTCAATTCAAAGCACAAACTAAGCGCTTAATAGTTGGAAATGAAGCCAAAGCTGTTCATGTTTATGATGGGCGGAATCCAATGGGACGGTTGGGTCTACAGATGCTAGTAATGACCCCATGCTTTGAGTCATCCCTTCAGGTAAGGATTGGAAATCGATTTCAATGGCAAACCACTGGATTAGGAAAACCGATTCATAAACACAAATATGAAAACACAGTTAGATTTGTATATATATTGTGTTCTGTTTTCGACATATCATTTGTCACAGTCTATTGAATACAACCGAAATGTGAAAGATTTATATCAATGGCAAGAGTTCGGGGAAAACATAACGTATATCTTGATGTCAGACATAAGTACACAGAAACGCAAAATTCACGGCTTTTGAAAATATTTTTATTATTATTATTAGTATTTTAAGTAACACTTAATCCTAAAAGATTTCAGAATTTCCCACAATATTCACAGTATTTACACAAATATAAGTAAACCGAAAGCACAAAAAAATTAGAGACCGACTTGAAAGCGGGCCAACTCTTATACTTTAGATCCGTAACTATGCTATTAACTTATATACCGTATAAACTACAGACTATTTTATAATTTTTAGTTTTGAATACAGAATATTATTTTATTTATAGGAATCTTATGAAACATTTTTTGGTTCGATTATCGCTTAGAAATGATTTTTAATCAAATATGTCTAGACTTTCAAAGAATATGAATCAATCAATCATTTTCTTAGTGATTAAAATTCACTTTTCTGTTCGAAGAAATTTATTCACTTTTTTGTTGATTTAAAGACATTTAAGAATTTCAAACAGAAATTATAGTTTTCTTTTTACGATTTCCACGAATGACTTCAAAAAATATTTCATCCAATTGTCTCATAAGAATGTCTTTCAAAGAACTTGTGTCAGAAAATTAATTATATTCCGCGACTATTTGTCTTTTATTTTATTTGTTCAAAGTCTGACGCAAACCCTTAATTAACTTTGTGTTGAAATCATTTCCACTTAATTTGTATGAATTTAGAAACTATTTATTTAATTCAAAATGACATCAATTTAAATCATTTGAATATTCTTAATTGATCCATGAACTTGATCAACACTTGTTCAAGTTCCTATTTTAGCAGTTAAAAAGTAGAATAATGTGATAATGGATGTGGAAATATGCCCTAAATTGATCTACTTCTATGCAAATGACCCGTCTCTATATTGATTCTTGGACCATTCGTATTATACTTTGTCAGACAATACAAATCCGGAGTTGATTTGTGTTTTACTATTCAAACAAAATATGAGAAATTGTTTATTAGATTCAGTATTCGAGTCAATCAACTACTCAGAAGTCAGAGACAAATGTTGAGTAGAATGAGTCCGACATATGTTGTCTAAAGGATGTCTGACTCGCGAATGCTTTTAGCAAAGCCTCTATCAATCATCAAACATACCATCAATCAGCACAACCTCAACATAACATTCATCAGTTCCGGCGATAAATCGATTTTTATATATATTTATTCAAAACTAATCTCCAAAGTGACTGAATTGCCGCTTCTAACAAGTATTTTGACCCAATACCCAATGCCACCCAGAATATAACAAATTATGAGTGTCACACAAACCCGACCTAAAGCAACCCTCGACACAGAATTAAAAGTATTCAGATAACTTGCTTTTCAAAAAGCAAGACAATATTTCTTTCCTCTTCTTTTCCGCGTCTCTAACAGACAATTAATGCAAATAACTATTAATAATATTAGGGATGGCCAAGGAGGGAATCTTAAAATAGCAAAATAACCCCCTAGGTTTTTGAGCCGGAGCCATACCCCACCTCAAACATTTTGCCCTGTAATGGGTTTGCATTTCAGTAAACCTTGACAACAATTAGGGTTAAATTAAGCTCATTGTAACGAATCGCCATTTTGACCGATTTCTTATCCCCCATTTTACTCTACCCTATACTACCTCTAGGTTAGCCGAGCTTGGCCACCTCTAAATACTAAATCATAAAAAGTATAAAATCATAAAAAGCATTTAGAGCCCTTGATCATATTTGGTAGTAAAGTCAATATTATTTTAATCGGCTTTCAGTTAACTTAAGGACAAATTTTTAACAAATTGTAGTCAAAACTAATAAAAAATTAAAATTAAAATAAAGTAATGATTTTCTGTATAAAACATAAATCAGATTTAAAATAATTTAAAATTCATAGCCAATCAAAATGTTTGCCCTATTGTCTGCAAAATTTTGAATATAATTTGAAGTCAAAGTCAATCTATATTTTATAAAATAATTTTAAAAATCAATAAATTCTTTATATTTGATAAGAACTTAAAGCAATAAATAAATAAGTTATGTCTGACTTGTTTAGAGATGAGTTCACATATTTAAACGTCAAATAAATTATATTAATAATTATGCAATAAATTTGATACTTCCAACTTTTTAAAGCGATTTGTTTTTGACTTATCCTTATTATTATTAAGTTATAAATCATTGATATTTATTAATTGAATACTAAAAATATGGAAATGTTTTGGAATTTTTAATATAATTTATTAATTATTTTTTATGTAAACCATATTTACATATAATTAATATCAATACTGATTCACAATATTTAATAAGTCGTAAGAAAAATAGTTTTAAACATATTTGACTCATATTTAAAAATAATGTCTTGAAATTGTCACATAAGCTGATTTGAACAGGGTTTATTGTTGTCATCTCAATAATTCAAATATTCTAAATCGGCCAGGGTGCTTGCAATTTCAAGTACAGGGGTAAACAGAAAATTCATTTTTATGAAGATTTCAAAGTTTAGATTTCGGTTCTCTATAAATAAATATCTGTATGCTTTTTTAAACATCTGGCACAATATGGACCATGATCATTCTAATGTTTATTTTATTTTTCCCCTCATTCGGCACGTTTTCAAATTATTTCTCCAAAATTTCAAAATTGTTTTTAATTATTAAAATAATTGCTTTACTCGTAATATAGCGTTAAAGTTAAGAAATGCATTCAAACTTTGTGAGAGATATGAATAAATAAATTATCAAGCTTATCCTTCATTAGTACTCTGTCTAAATTATTTTTAATTTTTATGCTAATACAGTATATAAATGACCAGTGAATCGAGACATTGTAGATCTCCAGGATCAGGCCTTGAAAACGGGATATCACCCAGATTCTATAAGCCCATTGAGAGTGTCGAGAAATTAAAAAGATATTGACCCAGTTCCTTCCTTATTTACCAGACACTAGTTTTGTTGACTCATATAAAAATAATCCAAAGAATTCATTAACTTTTTTGTTATTGTTTTCTTAAGTAAATCGTTTCTAAAATAAATTAATTTTATTCTCTATCAGAATATTTATTTGCACTAAATATTGATATATAAATAAAAATAGTTCCGACACAAAAAAATATTGTATTGCTATAACACAAAGATTGGCACTTCTTCTCTACTAATTAAATATTGAATATTTGTAGGTTATGTCGAATTATTGCTGATTTTTGGCAATTAAAACATAATTTCTTCGCTTAATCACTGCTAATAATAATTAATTCGTTTTATTGGCCTATATTTTGATAAACAAATAATAAATTCTTTCATTCAATTACTTTAGTAATCACTACTACAGTATTTCAAATGTTTTATTATATTTAAGTTTGAAAATAATATAAATATTTTACGAAACATTAATTTTAAGTGTAATTCAGTGAATGTTAAGGATTTCAAACAAAAAACTCATTAAAGAATAAACTTAATGAACAAAACTTAATCGGAATCCGATTATTGGATTATACTGTTATTGATCTCAATAATGAATGGAGTGATGGAAAGTCACAATTTTGCGGACATAAACCTGTTGTAAGACTAAACCTAAACTATAAATCGTATTATCGGTATTACAGAAGTTGTTTTACAAGTGTCTGAACAGTGAGACAGCAACTTTGTTGGCATATCCAATATCACTGGTCATTGAGAATGTTTGGCAAAACTGATTGAGAGATATGGACAGAGCATATGACTGAGTATAGTGGAGCACAGGTTGCTTTTTAAAAATTTCTCTGGTAAGATTCGTGAACATACGGTATAATAGTATCCTAGGTCGGCAATTGTTTACAAATGTACCTGTATCTCACGATCCTACCAAACTGCTCCCTTTCCTTTGCAACATATCTTTCCGAATACAGACAGATCTTCTGTAGTCCCGATGAATGTGGGAATGCATTCGACTAAATATTCTAAGGATCGTCGGGTCGTTTGGCCAGACTCTGACTCAGAGTGTATGTGCGACAAGAAAGACACCGAAAGGAAGTGATTTGAATCGAATAATAAACCAATACCAGTACCAATACCAGTCGAACCATTGGCCCCAACCATAAGACTTGCATTTTTTTGGTGAAAATAAAAATCACTAAAATTCGCGGTCAATACCAGGTCTTAAATGTGAGGAATCAGTTGAATCAGGGTATTAAAGGGTAATAAAGTTGTCTTCATTGAGCTGTACAGTAGCTACAGTAACTGTGCTCGACTTTAAATATGTTATAAATGATTTGGATTTCCACTCTTTCAGGCCGTTTCCCGAATCTTCCAAAGAATTAATCGATTATTAGTTGAGAACAGAATATAATAAACGATTGAATCAATCAATTGGTTAACGAATTCTGTATTTATTAT
Organism: Eueremaeus valkanovi; assembly: GCA_034693305.1. NCBI lineage: Eukaryota > Metazoa > Arthropoda > Arachnida > Sarcoptiformes > Eremaeidae > Eueremaeus > Eueremaeus valkanovi. Next base: position 21,667 of record JAQIWA010000313.1, on the reverse strand, counting down.
ACATTTATTGCAATTCTTTTACTTTAGTTGAAAATTGTGTTAAGTTTTGGTAAAATTATATTATTCTTCAATACAATTGTTATTATATATGTATTAAAGAGTTTTCAATAGACTCTAAAAGCTCTTAATTAATAAAAAATAATTTAATATAATATTTAGAAAATTATTCACAAATTGTTTGGTTTCAGTGTTTGACTCGATTTGTGTCGAAAATAGCATTCAATGAATAGAACAGAAAATGAGAGACAAATCGATTGAATCAAACGCTTTGAACACTGAAACCGAAGGGCTGTTCCTCTATAGAGTCGGCTATCGTTTCGATCGCATAGATACTGGCGTGCAGTCCGACCACGAACAGGGAGGCGCCCATCACCCAGAAGACAGCGGCGCCGGCACCCACTATGTAGAAGAGTGGTAGCGAACAGATAGCAATGGCTAAGTACTGCTGCCCTAATGTGAGCCGTCGGCCGAAGAACTTTATGGGACGCTCGGCGTTCTTGAGGGTCAGGATATAGCCGGCGCCGAATGAGGCGCTCAGAGCCAACAGCAGGAGAGGGGATGTGAGCACACAGTATATGAACAGAACTATGAAAAGACAAAAGTAGTTGCTTTGGAAGTACTGCAGGTTTTTCACGAGTCTTCGCGACCACTGGTTGATAGCCGTCGGGAACAGCATTCGGTTGGTGTCGATAAACATTCCCCAACTCTTCAAGAGATGCCATCGACTCAGCAGTAGTTGTTTCGGTGATAATTGAGTCAAATTGTATTTCGCACTCAAAGCCAGACTATTGATAGCGCCGTCCAATTCGCCCATCGGTTCCATCATTAGTGGCACCGATTGGCTCGTATTGACCGACAGTTGCGGCGATTCCTGTGATTCCGGAGGCGTTTGTCTCAACTCTTTCGACGGATCAGTCGATTCATTGGTTTGAATCGCATTCGGATTCGACTCCAAAGACATGTTTTCGATGTTATTATAAATTGTTATTCAATTCAATCAATCAATTGATTAACGAATTAATGAAACAATAATTTAATCGAAATTATAATTAAATCAAAATTCAATAGAAATCGGAATTTGTTTACAAATAATACAAAACTAATGTTTGTCTCGCGTTCTGTGCGTTCAGTAAATGCTTTGGAACTAAACATTAAATGCATTCCTATATTCAGTATAACTTGATTTGAGCCAATTTAAGCTCACTTTTTGGCACTTTTTAAATAACACTCACTATATGTGCAAATCAACGCAAAGAGTCTCGACAACTGATTACTCCATAAATGGTATTAATAGTTCACGTGTCCGACTCTCACATGTAAAACGTCGCGCAAACTAAGAGTGAGACTTGAAAGACATTAATTCGAACCGAAAAGTTGACCCCTGGTCAAACTTGAGCTAAGAAAACTCATTTCTACTTCACTGGAGTTCGCGAGTTATGGCCTGTTATGCTCTTATGTTTCTAAAATTAGACTAGCAATCATAGCGAGCTAAGACAGGTATCATCTGATGTGATCGGGGCACTTTTGGTAAGAACCAGGCACTTGATGAGTACTTTAAGTAAAAAAAGGTTTAAAAAGAACCCGAGTCCTAATTGGGTAGGCTTTCAATCAATCCTATTCCAGTAAGAATAGAATAAATAGTGTTTTGTCGCTTTGCGCGCGTGATCTCCAGATATGATTCTCTGCTGGGAAGCACTGGTGCCAACTGTACCAACTGTACCAAATGTACCCCTCCTCCTATTGGTTGGCGTCAATTATTTTGATTCAATTTCATGACTCAATTATTTATTGACTAAAAGACAGTAAATATTATATTATCAGAGATTTTGTTATTTATTTACGATTCGATGCATTTTCTATCTCTCGATACGAATAGGTTTATCACTGACTTTACACTTATTCTACACTCAATTAAAGGCAAATAACTTGATATAGTCATAGATGTAGAATGGTAGGGGTGTGCAAGGTAGGCCCAGACGGGAGGGTAAAATGGCGGACAAAATGGTCGTAAAAATAATGCTTAGAACCAAAAAATTCCCGATTTTGAATGAATTTAGTTAAATAAACGCTATTTAGCCTTAATTTAGTTTAATTTAAGCTAAATTTGGCCAAAATTCGGTCAAAATCAGACATTTTTGGTCTACGCCGCGCGAAAGACCGGCTGCAAAACTGCCGAGGGGTCTGGCACAGGCCTCACAACTCGGAGGGTATTTGTTTCTATGCTCCCTTTTGAACATTCCTACAGAATAGGGTCTGCCATAATGCAGGTCAGTTATTCATTTGAATAAAACTCTGTGTACTTTTTCAATATTAAACTCTTCCACTTATACCTAAAGATATCCCCCCATAAAGACATCCCTTTGGATGAAGAGTTCGAAGACTACCATTAATACATAAGTAGTGGACAATTGCTGTACAAAGGCTTGTTTTACTTTAATTTCTCTAAAATCTATAAAATAATCTCAACTCTCAAGAGCTGAGACTTTCATTCTGTACCACAACTGGAAATATGCGGACAATATTTGTCGTCCGGTTTGTTCAGCTCAACAACAACTTTATTTACCAAAATTTTTGGCAATGGATAGGAATCTCATATTAAGATAACAGTCGAAAGAGCATCAAATTATAACTGAGCCTACGTTACTTAGGCAATTAGACCCGGGATATTATAATATCAATAGAAGTAACAGGTTAATTTTTGTCGGCTTTCAAAAAGTTTATGAAATGGATGCAAATGCACAGTCAGTCTAAAAGATGAATAATGTTCAAGAAATAGATATTCGGAAGGGAGGGGTAATACAAGAATACCCCGATTACTCGAAAATAAGTGGCCTTTTCTCCAGGGTTTCGATTGCCTGCTCTAAGTTGAAGCGGAATTCTTTATTATGGGTTAAACTTGGATAGAATTGAATAGTGCGGGCAATGTGACTGAACAGTTGACTTTTCATAGTCTTCATAGTTCTTTACAGTGTATTGTATCTTGTTCAAATGGTAATATACGGTATAACAAAATCTAGTCGGGGCAACTTATTCCTAATTCAGTTTATTTTATATCTTGGAATTTAGCAAAAACTAGGGATAAGTGAGTATACCCTGATCATAATAACTGGCTGTTTATGAGTTCATCAAAGAGTGAATACTTTTTCAAACATTTAATCTTTAATTTTGTATTCAATTCTGTTTATACATGAATTGCAATGAATTGCAAAGAATTGCAAAAGAATTGCAAAGAATTGTAGAGAACTGACAGAGAGTGCAGTTATTTAGAGAATACAAAGAATTACTGTATCTATTGGTCTGATAGGCCGGGAGAGAGTGAGTCTCCAAATAGTGTCTAAACATTTCACTATTCGTCACAATTTGTTATATAAACGCAAAGAAACGAAATTAAAATATAGTTTGAGTCGATTTGGCAGCGATTACACAATTATTGTGACTGACATTGAGTTAAAGGCTGAACAAAAATCTCAAAACTGTTGACTATAATAGTGTTGAGAAGTGTAGAGAACTTGAGCACAGAATTGGTATTGGATTGCATTGAATTGGATTCGCGTATAACAACATAAGACTAACACTACTGTACTGTTACGGGAGTACTGAATATTACTGTGCAATAGAGTACACGAGTACTGCATAGAGTGTATAAGACTATAGAGTGTAGAGTAGAGTCAGTCTCAGTCTCTGAGTCTACACAAGTCTACGAGTCATACAGTCATTCAGAAGAGCTTTTATTTATAGCCATAAACACAACACAAGTGCATAACTGTTCCCAACCATAGCTAAGCTTAGCTCCAATTCTGGTCATCTCTTCACTGATTGAAACCATGGATTCAAGTCTGACAATGGAAATGGATGTCAACCAACAGACAGAAGGTATGTCTCTATTCATAACTGATATTCCAATCAATTAGTGTCTGATCCCAATGGCCCTGGATCATCCCATTCCATTCCTACCACTTATACTTCATTCCTCTTCTCGTCCATTATTTGCATACCAGTGCCGGAGTGGTCGTACAGTCGGTTCTACCCCTTGCACGCGGCCACACAGTTGGGAGACATCAATACAGTGGAAGCACTGATAGTAAAGCACAAGTTGTCGCCCAACGAGACGGACTACGACTACCTGACCCCTCTGCACATCGCCTGTTTCGCCGGACACGTAGCCTGCGCTCAGTTGCTTATCCGGTTCGGGGCTCTAATCAATGCCAGGAGTATAGACGGGTCGACACCTCTGAACGGCGCCTGTGGTTGCGGTAACTTCGAGTGCGTCCAACTCCTCATATCTAACGGCGCTTCTGTCAATCCGGTCCACTCGCTGTCAACCCCTCTACACGAGGCGGCCTTTGCAGGTATGACCTCATGTTCTGCTAGGGTTTGGTCACAACTGAGCACTCATTGAATGAAACACTAATTTAAGTCTCATTTCATAACTTTTTGATACATATTATCATTGATTCTAACCATTAGTTTTGTGAGAATTTGTTTGATTCGGAAAATAATAGAAATTGTTTTGAATGTCGTTTTGATTCATATATAGCTTGCGTTCACCGGAATTAGCATTTCTTTCATTTCTTTTCGTCAATTCTTTCGATTCTTTGGGTTTAAAAGGTTTTATAGAATTCTTATTTCGATTCAATGCATACAATAATAGTTGGTTTGATATCAGAATAATCTTTAGTTTAATATATTTCAAGCCATCAGTCGATTCAATTGAATTAAATCCCGTTTGCGTTGATTTAGTGCTTAGTATTTGAAATGATGTCAATCATGTGATTCCTATGTTTTTCAATACATTTACTTTTTTTTAATAATCTTTAGTTAACTCTAATCTTTGATTACATAAGAGTCCTATCAGTTATTCTCGAACTCTCTTTGCTTCCCATCGATTAGAGTTGAGTCACATTCGGCACCCGTTCCTGCCCGGGCTTGTCTTCTTGTAAGTCTTGTGCCCACTTCACATCATCGACACTAATGTCAATAATTGGTATCTACTATAGAGTACAGAGTTTGTCAGTACAGGTATTGTCAGGTTAGAGATGAGCCGATAAATGATATGGAGTATTGAGAGCAACCAAATGCCAAATATAGCTTAACTCAACTCAACTAATATACAGTATTTATAATAATTTGATAGCATTTCATATCTGTGTTCGCTATTGAGTCCACAAATGTCGAGAACCTTATTCTGGATATACAAAGAAAATAGCGAAAAACTAATTTACAATATGTCTTATGTTTGTCGCTCTAATTATCATTAGCACCCATTCCCCATCCCTTTACATCTGGCGCTTTCCTACATTCCTTTCCAATTTCAATCGCATGACTCATACTTCAGGAATATTCTACACGAGTTTAGTGCGGATTAAAAATTGATTTATTAGCAAATTATTGAAAACAATTGATTAGAATTCGTATTCATATTTGAAGTATTGGTTGATATTCTCCAGAATTATCTTTATTTTTATCCCTTCTTTATCGTCGGTATGATTTGGTGCCAAACTTGTGCTACACGTGATGTCAAATGTCATGAGTGATAGTCATTACAATATTCTTATTTTTGGACACAAAGCAAACTTCTGTTAACGACTGGTTGGTGTCAACGGTTCACACATTAGGGCTTAGTCTTATGGCTTAAAAAATCTAAATTTAGTCAAATTCAGGCATTGGTTCGAACCCAAAGTCAATGTCAAAGATCTTTAAATTGAATAATAATAATAATAAATACAAATATTGGCTCAAATTCTTTAGCTCTGTATTTATGTTTATATTCATAAATCACTTTCGCATATAATTTGTCAGAATTTTTCAAATTCAAGAATTTTTTATCAAAAATCTTATTTTTCATTTCAAAGCAAAAGTTTGTTTTTGTTTTATTATTTATTGCATTTTAATGAGAAATTCCGATATTTTATCTGATTTTGGCTTTGAGTTCATCGATGGCATGAAATTCCGCATTAGTTTCAAAACTGACTCTTTGTATGAAAATTATTCGTATTTAGAGTATTCCTGATTTGAATTAAATTAAACATTCGTTGACAGAGTTGTTATTGAATGATTCAGGTTTGCTTCTGGGTCTCAATCAGTGTATTCGCTTCGATATAATGTAAAACTAGCAAAAAGTTATGGAGTGATGGAATGCCGCAGACATTGGCTTATTTGCGCCAAATAATAAACTCTAACCAATTCCCGATCCTATTCCAGACCTTAACCGCTGTTAAGCATAAACAGAATTAGAGTACAAAACAGAATACTTTACCAAAGACTTGAATATAACAATAAAATATATGAAACAATTGACAAATGTATTGAACTATTGCTCTCTTATAGGAAATGTGAATTGTGTTGATTTGTTGATAAAATGCGGCGCTTTTCTGAACACTTATGATTGCAATTTCGGGACTCCATTGCACGCAGCGGTGTTCCAGAACCGATATAAGTGTGTCAAGCGATTACTACAGGCCGGCGCCAATGTTGACGCAACCAAATTTCATGAAACGCCACTTCATTTAGCCGTCTCTATGAGTCATATGGAAAGTGCGTTAGAATTGCTCCGATTCGGAGCCAATACTTTCCTAACCAATAATCAAAACCGAAAACCCATTGATCTGTTAGTTAGCAAAAGCGGACCACTTTATGAAGCACTTTATATATGTGAAAAGCATCCGCCACTCCTCCAAGACCTCTGTCGGCAGGTTCTGGTTAAGAACCAGTCGCTTAAGAAACTCAATTCTGTTTACTATTTACCACAATATCTGATCGATTACATAGATTTCAATCTATAAATGCATTCAATTATTATTCAATTAATATTATAATTAAACAAAAATACATAAAATTCACATAAATTTTCGAAAATCTTATTTTAAAACCAGATTTTGTATTATAAAAATCGTCTTTTATTTCAATTTAAAAACGATTCAATCAATCAATGCATATGTGGATGCTTTCAGTTATGATTGGTTTTTGATATACACCTATTTATCAATATATTTCATCGATCTATGTTGGCATTAAAATTGGTTCGGCTTATTTTCAAAAGCTTTTTCTCAGAAAAAAAATTATTTAATTTTATGGATTAACTGTCAATCGGTGTCAACAGTAATATTAAAGGAATTGTTTTGACAATGTGTTGAAAGCATCCGATGTTATGCAGTAGTGATCACTGATGACCACAATATTCTGTTTATATCTTAATTAGACTTAATTTTGTCGGAAATACAGTAAATATTACTTAAAACTGATTACAATTCTAATGCTTTGTTCGATGGGTAGAGGCTTTGGAAATACATATACACTGATTGAGTGACTGCTATGTCTGCTATTATCGCCAAAATATAATCAGAATCAGGCCATCGACGAGTGGCGAACACAACGTTTGCCTTTCAATTGCATTTCGAGTCAATATTTGCTGTTTTCGTGTTTTTATTTATTTTTTTAGAAAAAAATAAAAATAATATTATTTGTCTTCCATTCGATTAGACTTTAGTCTTAGAGTAAGTTTTATTACTTTGTTTTCGATTAATAATAATAATAATCACTATTTTTGTATTGAATTCTATATTAAATTTCATGATTTGATACAAAATATTTTCTTTACTTATTTACTATTAAACAGAATTATCTGATAATTAGATTAAACTTTTGAGACAACAGTTATCCGAATAGAATGTGATTAACCACTGCTTAATCAGTTGCGTCGACTCAATGCTCGACTGAGTTCTGTCCAAAACAGAGTTCATGTCTTCAATGAAAGGCAATAATTCGACGAATGGTTTGCTTTTCCTTAGACTTTGAAGTTTACTGAGCGCTGACTTATAGACACTGTTCAGCTCCGGACTCAATGGATTGGTACGAGTGATACAGTCGTTCAGATGTTTGATCCCGTGAAGTGATAAACAGAGTATCAGAAACGTGCACCTATTGATTGGCACAGCAATGACAGCACATACAGCATAACAACAACATATTTTTCAAATAAAAAAATTGGAATTTAATTGAGATATAAATCACAAACCTTTCAGAAAATGATTTGCGATTAGTCCTCATGAATGAAAGGAAGCCCTGATATACCGTCTCCTCTACGATATCGAACAGGTTTTTACAGAACCTATGAATCGATTGCATTAATTCAATGGAATTCTCTTCGCTATCTATCAGACTCTCACTGACAGTCAGTACTTTAAACCAAAGTAACAGTACTTTTGATTCGTCGTCAACACTGGAAATGATTTATAAGATATTTGTTTATGTAATCGATTGACACAAATAGTGAAAAAAAGAAATTATTTCATAATTATTATCGTTTGCATTGCTTAAAGTCAAATGCATTGACACTAACTTCGGTCTCAACTGTGAGCACCAATTGATGAAATTCGATAGAAAACGCTTCGAGTCGTCGCTTGAAATCATTTTACTCAACAAATAGATCTGAAGAGTGAGACTCGCATTGCGTGTAACGCATGAGACCATAAAGTCGTCGCTGTTTTGCGGTATTTCGAAGATTGAGATCAAATTCGAGACATCGCCTGAATTAGGGATTCGAACAATAATTATGAGATTTTTTTCGAATTTAATTCCTCGGAAGGAACAGACCCTCGATATTAAAGTAGTTGCAAATATAAGTCTCGGTTAGATTCAGAAAACTGGTCATTGGTTTCACTGTTTTACAGGTCGAGTGAATGAGATCACAGATAATGTGTGGGCTCTCGAAGTTCAAACTCGTGGCGAACTGTTCGCTCACTATTTTCCTGATCTCTTCATTCGATAAGTCATTCAAACATTTCAGAAGTTCACTGAAGAGAGCCATTCGTTCATCGCTTCCGATATCTAAACAGACATTGAATTGTATTTTCGGATAAAATGTAAAAACATATGAAATGAATACCCGATTGAAAGGTAGGCCTCAAGTCATCGAAGCATTGGTTTAGGAATATTCGGATTTGATTCGGATATTTGATTATCAAATCGTCGCTCAAATGTGAGCCGGAACAAACATCTTTGATCAGATGTGAAACACAGTTGGCGTAATACCTGTGCTTCAAAAGCCAGTCCCTATCACAGACATCTGCATCGCCGGTCGATATGAGACAAATATGTTTCAGTAAATTCAATAGAAAGCTATGATTCGTATTGTTCTGTTCGAAGAAATATGACTTCAATTGGATTACGCGAACAATCACTTGACTAATGGATTGCACTTTAGTTGCAGTCATGATATGGAAAGGAATTGATTGCAAATCTATTTCGATCTGGAGTTCAGTTTATGTCAAATAATATCAGTATAAGTCTTAAGGAATAAGATTTGCAGCAAAACTGTTAGGACTTACCAAACATTTTTCAGAAGAGAGCGAAACCATTGTATACGACATGTTCTCTACGATTATCGCCATTTGTTCCATAGTTAAGGACTGGTTCTGAAGACTGTGTCGCCAATCGAGTCGAGAGAATACATACGCTATGAACGGCTCTATTGAGTACTGATCTTGAATTACAGCCTAAGAATGTATTTAATAATTAGTAAATCAATGCAGACATAAGACAGGGGCCAAACAGTCAGGCCTACAGCAGGAGTTCATCCAATACCTCATACATTAACTTAATGTCTATAATATTCGGACAAAACCTCTTCCAATGCAAACCACGAACTTTGCTCTCAATTATAACCAGATCTTTGGCGTCAATGGCTTTGGTTGTGATAACATAGGAGAGGAGGACCTGCCAGACACAGGACAGGATACTCGACAGCATTCCTGATTCAAAATTGAAGATTCGATTGAATCGATTCATAAGAAATCGAAAATATGTGCAAACATACCCTGAAAGCATTCGATGAAATAATTGATATTAACTAAAAACAAATCCCAAACGAACTCAAAATTGTCTGAACTTATAAAACGTGTCGAACGCTTAGGAAAGAGCCATACATTCCAACAGTCATAGAAAGGACGCCAAACGTTGAGAATATCACCTTTTGATGGATAAGTGAATAGTTTTTTATAAGTTATGAAAAGTCAACAAATGAGTAGCTGTTGGTGTGGGGCTCACAGGGAGGCATTCGGGAGTTGGCGTTCAGCCAACAGAACGAAAGCGTCGAAAGTAATGTCAAATACGTTCGAACGTAAAGCTTGAAGTGATCGAGGAATTCGAGCGGAATGTCTTCATATGCTTCTGACATATGGCTCGACAACAGAGTCAGGATTTCGAAGAGCTGTCGAAGAATTGGAAAACAATTGAAAACTAATTGAAATTATGAATACTTTTCAATCAGTAATACCTCATTGGATGTGAACAACGGCTGATTGTTTGAGTACTTCTTCAGTTCTGAATATAATTCCGAGAAATCGATCTCTTCTTTGGTTATAAAGAAACCGAAAGACAGCAAAACGTCGTTCCAAAGACACGGCGTTATGGAAAGGGCTTTCATTCCTAAGTATACAATCAATTATAGAACAAACGAATGCTTTGATTGCATTGAGTCTAATATACCCCTCAAAAGCATTTGCAAGACTTCCGGTAAATATTGCGGGAATTGGAAAATAATGGCGTACTGTAAGTGCTTTCGGTATAACTGCAACAGTAGTATGAAATTAGTATTCATTATCGATATATTGCATAAGAAGTCCAGTCCTTACCCCCAAAACCATTAAATATTCTTCTTTTGGTTTATTGCCAAAGCTATTGAGAGCAGAGCCTAATGTGTCGATCAGTGTTAAGCACTGTTCGTGCGATGCGTTTCGGAACCAAACGGAAACATCGAACTAATGGTAAGCATTCGGTTATAATATCAATCGATTAGTGGAAACACAATCAAACGAATGCATACTTTGCTCAGAAGTACGAACGAGACCTGAGTCGGGGTTTTCGTTAACTTATTCTGAATTAGTTTATACATATCGAGGAAGCATTCGGTCGATGTTCTCGACGGGAACAGACGCGGAGCCATGTATTCAATAATATTCGGGTGATTTATAGCCGTTTCCAATACAAACAGATTTGTTTCATCGCATCTCAATTCTGCGATCTATTGGTTGTAATACGGATTCAATTCTTTCCTTTCTTTTCAATTCATATCAAATTCAATATTAATAAGACATACCGTTCCCAAAGAGTCGAGTAAATTAGTGAACACCTGTTTAGAGGGCGGATACATATAATTGCTGTCATTGAGTCCGGACAACAAAGAGCCCAAAAGAGATCTTTCGATTTGACTGTCGCTGTTCTGGAAATCATGCGATTCTAACAGTAATCTGAAAATTGATTAATAAAACAATTATTTTATATAATATTATAATCAACTCAAGCGCTAACGGAATGCTTTTCTCGATGAAAAGTGAGGCCAAAACCACTTTATTAGAAGGCGTTTCCACTATTTGTTGGACAATATTCTCGAAATCGATTCGATTTCTTTCAATTGATTTCAGCGAATGTTGATTTAGTGTCGCTTCGATGTACTGCTCATACAATCGATTCAAACGTATTATAAAAATGATTAAAATTATAACAAAGACTTATATGACGTATAAATACTTCAATGCTTATAACTGCCGGTCCACTGCACCCGTTCGGATCGTAACTGTCTTTATCGCAGGGAATCTTCATTTTTATCTGAATTTATGATTAAAATAATTACAAATAAAATTGAATTCAATTTATTATAGTTTTAATAATCACTTCTTTTTTAATGTTATGGTAGAGATCGGGCAACGAATCCATTAAAGCTCTGTTCAAATCATCGAATTTGTGTAAAAGACTTTCAAAAAATCTATACAAAAAAAAATAGTTATTAATATTGAGTTTATAAGTGAAAGAGTACTGTAAGACAGTGTCAGACAGTGTGAGAGTGTAAGCCATACTTCGCTTCTTCCAACACAACTCTGACGTTGTGCTGAATCAGCAGAAGAAGAGCTGAACTGTTGTTAATTGATTTGATGTCTATATTAAATGAATCCAAATTTGTTTTCTTCACTTCCGGTGCCTTTTGAGCCGATTCTTCTGTGCCTAAGAGTAGTTGGCGTACAATCAGAATAATCTTATTTATAGGACTGAACTCACTATTCATTTCCAAAATCTTCTCGTTTTCATCAATTGAACAGTTATTCCGAAGAGAAGTCGAGTGCAGTTCCAGCCATAACTGATAGTACTCTAAGGCTTCCGATTCTATTCGCTTATAATTAATGTATTTCTTTGAAAAGTCATCGCAATCTGTGTTAGCGATCGCGCATTTGAGCAAATCTTTCATGTATTGCACCGGCAGTTCATCGGTATTGACGAACACTTCGTGCAGTTGCGAGTCCTCCAGCCATAGGATGTACGCCCGATATAGTTTGGCCAACTGGTCGTGCAGTGCGTTCGACTCACTATCGTTGGCATCGCTTGAAATCCAGAGCTTGTGGTGAAAGTCAATCAGAGAATTGAGTTTTGTTTTCAATTTGTTTCGCTTGTCTTCCGAAATGAACTTCTGTCCCACAGAACGACTCGAATCCCCGCTCGCGAAGAACAGTTGGAAAAACTTGAACCAAATTAATGGCTCCAAATCATTGGGTGGTTTGGTTGCAGAGCTGATCACTTGCTCCGACCAGCCATTGATTGGAAGTAAAGACATTGGAATTGAGGAATGACTGTATTTCTGACAAATTGACTGCAAATTATAGAAATCATTGATAAAATAGAATTCAATTCTATATAATAACCCAAACCTTAATGACTACTTCCAAAGGGATCTCAGAATTAGCACTAATTTCGTGAACCATTTCTTCCCAAATCTTCTCGACTTTGATGGCATCGGATTGGATGAGAAGCCAACCGAGACATACGTTATTCGGACTTTGTTTGTGAATCAAATGCAAAGGAGTAATCCATTCGCACTTTTTCCCTGTACTCGAGCCCCAACTGAACAGTGAGGATAACCAGCCAGAAGTCGGTATTTTCCAGGACTGGATGTCATAAGGATTTTCACTCAAATATTTCAAATAAAGATCTTTTAGTTTTTGGTCCAAATATATAAAAATCGATATTTTGTCGAATATATAAGTGATTTGTTGTAGCTTTGAATGACCGGAACTGAACCACGAACTGTTATGCGTTCGCAATATAGCGCCGATCACTTCAAACAGGATTTCAGTCCAACAGATCAGAAGTTTTAGTTTATTTTCTTTGTCCGACAACTTCGACAACTGATGGCAAATCATTGCAACCAATTCTTTGTTGTGTTCGGCAAACAGTTGACTCAAAAGGTTAAGCAGTTTATGATTAGAAATAATTGTTTCGTATTGTGTCAAATGGAAAGGTATGAAACAGAATAAAACATTAAGCGCAGGCATATTGTGCTGATTCGTCAGCAATACTTCCAGTGCTTCCAAACATTTTTCAATGGATTTGCTGTTAAATTGAATATAAATTGATTTATAGCTTAGTTTAGAATATATTTATACATTTGACTCACTTTTGTCCGAAATCAGTCAAAACGAGCGCTAAATATATGGCGAATGGGTTTTGCTCTTCAAGTCCTCTACAAATAGGGATCAGATTTGTATCAAAATTCAGCTTAAGAACTGATGAGGATTTTGAAATCGACTCTCGTTTTTGATCAAATATGAAATCCCAGGTCTGGTTCGTGTGTTCGAGTGAATGCAGTTTCAAAGCAATCAATTGATTCCAAACCCATTTCGCGAAATCATTAGTATTGTATGATTTGGCGAATGTGAGCAAAGACTGGCTTCCAATCGACTTTGGATTACTGTTAAGGAAATCCTTTTGGCTTTTCATAAGACAGTGAGCATTGAGTGCAGCAAACAATTCTAACGCAAGCTTTTGGTGCTTTTCTATTTGGATAAACAGCTTCTTATTGGCCGAATCGTAAGCCCAATTGAGTCGCGAGACTATTATTCGTGCGATTCTGTTCAGCAAATGCTCGATCGGGTATGCGATCAACCATTCGGACAACAGGTCTATGTCTTCGTTCTCAGGATTCCATTGACTGAGAGGTAATTCACAGAAGAGTTCAATGCATTCCTAATATTAAAAGGTATTAGAATTTATTTGGTATCCAATTGAGTAAAATGTTTGTCAATCACCTCATTGTTTGAGTCGTGATCTAACAGTTGACGTATAAGGACTCCAATCAGAGAGTTGTGTCGAGTAATGAGTTTCACAACAAATTGTTTGCCTTTTTCTGTCATATTATCGCTCAGTTGAGGCGTTTGTAGAGATATTTCGAAAATCTCTTTGATTATCGTCGAAATGTATTCAATTTCGACACTATTTCTGGAGTTCGCCATATTATACATCAAACACAAGAGGTTTTGGGATTCGGTTAATGTAAGTGAACTCAACTTCTCTTTGAATAAGTACTGAACCGTCACTTCTTTAAACTTATTCTTCCAGTAATTAACACTAAAATAAGGACAAAGACCTCCCAATTCGTCCAACTCATCCCTACCGTTGTTGTAGACGACCCAAAGGATGTGCCACATCATGGACTCAGACACGCCGTCGAACGGGAACACTGAGAGGAAGTTCCAAACACCCCGTCTATTGGTCGTCAAAATGGCAATAATCGAGCGCAACATAAAGTGATCGAATTCCACCTGAAGTCGAAGAATCATCGCCTGATCCTCAGTCACGAACTCTGTCTTACAATTGGCCCAGAGCTCAGACACCGCTAATACGGTTCGTCTATTCGTAGGAAACAAACGTTTAGTTGTATTCATATGAATACAAATAATGAAATTATTTTATGGGTTTAGCCATCGATTACCTAATCATTGAACTGATATGAATGGATAGCTCTTTGAATCGCAAACAATTAAATGAATGCAATCCTTGTCTAAGAATTTGAATCAATTTCGTACTGAAAGCCAAAAGTTTAAGCATTTTTAGTTCAGTCGTCTCTCCATAGGAACTGCCGTTTGAGACGTCTTTAGAGTGCGATTGCAAATAAACACAATTTTAATGACAAAACATATGGTTGAGCGCCAGTAGTCATACCGTTTGATATTTTATTCATTGCCGCGAATTTGAGGACATCATTAAAGGGCACCTGCTTTAGGAACCGGATTACGTCCAGTTCGGCGATCTCTAAGATACTGTTGGTCACGTCTTCGCCCTATTGTTAGCCATATTTGAGTATATTTTTGTACAAAATCTATATATTATCTGACATACAGTGGATTCTGTGTCGACCAGAAGCCAGGTCTCATCGCTGTTCAAACCAGTCTTTCTGTCATTCTTTCCGATTCCGATAAACTTTTCGCGCATACTATTGAACCAATTGTTTGATTTAAACTCATTTAAGAAGTACACAGACTCTATAGAGTATATAGTTTTCATACATTATTGGCGACAAAACGGTTGACACAATAGTAATGCAATGATTCATATACTGGTTCGCGAGCTCTGAGTCGCTCACAGATAATGGATTCGGACATTGGATCAGACAAGTAGACCAAACAGAAGAGCCGGCGGCACAACGGAGTACGTGATTCAATAGGAACAGGTGGTCATCCAGTGTGGCCGAGGATAGGAATTCAGCCGACTTTTGACAGAAAGTCGATTAAAATGAATAAAAATAATTAAAACTATTTTTCAAAGAAAGCATACGATATTCAGGAGCCAATTGAGGCTCAATTTAATGAGTTCTCTGTCGCCTATGATTAGACATCTTCTCTGATACGAAAAAAGGGCTGAAATAGCAGTTCGTAATTGTTTTGATTTAATACTCAAATCGTTTTCATTGATAGCATTAATCAAATAGTTCTCGATCTCTAAGCGAACCAATTGAGACAAATAATAATTAATGCAATTGTCGTTAGAAACGCATTCTTTGAGCCAAAGAAGACATTTGTCTAATGTTTTTGCGCTCTCTTTGTTGAGAACCGATTCGTTATACTTATGGACGGCTTCGACGAGTCGGCCATCACTGCAACGGTTGGGCCGAACAATGGTTTTGCTGTTCAATTGCCACACCTTTTCCTGCAGAGAATCGGACGAACTCTTGAGTTCGGAGACCCGACTGTCGGTCTCACTGTGTCTTTGACGACATTTCTCTAAATTAACCAAAAGTTCATACAATTTGTTCGAATCGTTTCGAATGTTTTGCTATCGAATCAGAAATCAATGCAATTATTAATACAATAATACGATTATAAACCAATCGATTGTCCGATTGTCCGACCAATACCTCAACGAATTGTTGGACAAACTCTTGGTTTGAATCCAATTCATTGTTGTTATAAAGCGTTAGTAATTGTGATTCAGTGAACGGACGGATTGTCCGCAGTTTGTCGATCAGATGACTCGAACTCACGGCTAAGACATTCATTGCAGTCGAGACGACAATCGCTTTATTCAACTTTTTATTCACTTCTAAACCGATTTAATGTCCAATTGATTCACATTTACTATAAATCAATTCAATTGAAAGCGAAAACAATTTTTGTGAATCTCTATAATCAGTGGAAATCACGTCTAATGTAAACAAAAACTTATTTTTCAGACACTTTTCAAGTATTCTTATTGTTTGGAATCAGAGATCATATGATTGTTTGGACGCATAATAGTTGTGCAAACCTTATGCAATCGACGCACTCGACTGCTGCAGTGCACTGTCGGGCTATACTGCACTGTACTGTACAGAAGAAGCAGTGCATTCATTGGGCTCTCACATAGTATGTGCCCACTATTAGTGTCCACTATTACACTGCATGTATAAAGTGGCACAGTTTGCACAGTCTAATGCCCATTAGCCCACCCGCCTGTCAATCCATTTACATACTATCTGACCGCTGCATACAAAACAATGTTTACCGGAACAGTCTATTTTGACAGTAGGGGTCATTATAATAGGAACTCTTAGATCAGATCAGTTTACATCACTAGTCAATGGAATAATTGGGCTAATATTCCATTGGAATCATTCCAGCTTGCTCAATCTGTATATTCTATTGATTTTCTAATTGCATAAACAGTATTCCACATAATATTCTTTGACATTATAATTGGGTAATAGGAATGAGCCAGCAAATATTGATTTCATATTAGCGATACAACGAATGCGTGCACGCAATTGATTCAATGCTGTATTTATTTGTAGCCTATATTTGAATACAGTATTCAATATTCAATTGTGTAATATATTTATATTTTTTAAAAAGAGTACAAAACATAAAACCCTAGAAATAAATGGCATTTAATTTTAGGGATTTTCCTGTTTTTAATAAATATCAGCTGATTATGAAGAGCCACATAGAAATAGTTGAAATCTGAAATGACCTGTATGCAACCTAATTAGCGATAATTTTGTATACATTGAAGACTTGTTTATATTTTATTTTTTTCTAATCTTTGTATTTCTTATTCTCTTTTATACTGAGATCTAATAAAAAGCTAACAATTAAAGCAATAATAAAAGTAATAATAATAGCAATGATTATAATCTGATAAATAAATAACAAAGAATAGAAAGTAGTAATAAAGTGAAGAGAAATAAAAATAAAAGCATTTATTTAGGGATAAACCGAATGAACTGAATGGAGAGAAATACAGATCAGACAGAAATTCACTGATGTTTTCACTTGAGTTCAGTTTCGCTCAACTCTTCATTTCCTTGTTTTTCAGACAATAACGTCATTACAAGTGAATAGTATTTTCTCATTATTTGCGTCAATTAGTGTCCAATAAAATAATTGCAGACATAATAAGAGTCAGTATTTTCTGAATAAAGATTTTTATTAAAAATGAGTATAATTTCAGATGAGTTTCAATGGATTTGATTCCCAATTAATGATAGATTTGAGACATAATTATTGGCAATGGTTTGACACATGTCTGCAGTGAAGACAAAAAAATATGGTTTTATTTGACGTAAAAGTACTGATAGTTTTGGTTTGAGTTCAAAACAAAGCACTCAAAGCACTCAATATTGTGTTTATTTATGTAATTATTGGCCAATCGTTTGCTTTCCCACAACTCTATAGCTATTGGTTTGATGTCTAGTCTTCAGGGCATCTGATCTGCGGTCAAGAAGATGTGGTCTTCTTCTGGCTCTGCGTTCGTGATGGCGACCAACTCGTCAGTGAGTGAATCGCCGGTGCATTCGATGGCGCAGTACATCGAGGACTACATAGATCTGGTGGAGAACGTGCCCAACGATATCGCCCGACAGATCACTCAACTCCATGAGCACAACCATCGATACCATCAACTGCTCACTAAACTGGAGTCGACTCTGGATCTGGTCTGCGATAAGTCGACCAATGAGTTGAAGAAACGGAACTCTTTGGTGAAACTGCAGAGAAGTCTGATTCAGATCCAAGAGATTGCGGACGAAAAGCTCGTTTTGATTCAATCGATTTTAGACCAATTGGACGGTAAGGCCCGGCAATTGGACTTTGATTTCCGTTCGGTTACGATGTTTAACCCAACGCCTAATACGACAAACAACTCGAGAATCCAATTGCAAACCACTTCCTCCTCATTGGCGACAACTCATTCATCTGCGCAACGATTGGAAGCGACGAACAGTTCGGCCAATGTTTGCAATACTGTTAATACGACTACCAATAGTACAAACGAATTGGTCGCCAAAGACGTGCTCAACGGTAACGCAAATGGAGTCTCCATTGAGATAACGGGCACTACATCTCAGGCACACTCGGGTAAGAGAGCGTCGGCCAGACGTAACACCGGTTCCCGAACTAATACGGATAACGACAACAATTCATCGAAACGTTCGGTAAAGAGAGGACTAAAGGGTTCGAACAAAGACTTGAAGCGAAGCAGACATTCGTTGAATATGAACAGCACAAGCACTGCCAGTCTCTTACTGGCCAACAGTTCCCCTCCGGCCATATACGACGGCGCGCCCATAGACCCGGATGAGCCGACGTACTGCCTGTGCGAACAGGTCTCGTTCGGGGAAATGATTTGTTGCGATAACAGCGACTGTAAGATAGAGTGGTTTCACTTCTCGTGCGTTGCGCTCACAACCAAACCCAAGGGAAAGTGGTTTTGTCCCAACTGTAGGGGCGATCGAAGTAATATACAGAGAAAGTGAGCCCAACAGCACCAGCAGAAAGTGAATGCAAGTCTGACCAGAAATCGATGTATTATACATACATTTATTCATTTATTAGATTTTAATTCTTTTCTATTTTTATGTTTTCAGACATTTGTTTATTTACTCTTTTATTTGAGTTTTGGTTTATTTTATGTAAATATATATCAAAACAATATTTATTTCACATTTAATGACAAATAGTTTATTAATATAATCGCAACTATACTCGCGGTCGCATCGATTTAACGGCGCCCACCCTTCCCACTGTCCCAGCCATGCCTTGCCTGCACTGAAAGCTTCAAATCCTATATCAATGTAATTAAGTCGATGTCTGACTGACTGACCCCGAGTGCAGTTCATTAACTGATTCTCTCATTTATTCTATACTTTAATTGTCTTTATTTTAGGTATTTTTGGTGAAATGTATTACTTCTGAAACTATTATTTTATTTACAATTTATTCCCAAAATATCAATACATATGCAAATGATTATTAATTATTGACTCATTGTTGTCAATGACATAATACCGGTTCACAAACACAACACTTATCTACCGGTTCTTTATTTTTAATAGCATTTTCTGACATTATATTTAAAAATATTTTATCGAAAATTATTATTATTTTATTTAAAATGTATTCAAAATCTCATTTCAATTATTAATATAATATTCAATAAAATCATGGATTTTAGAGAACATTACTTATTATTTGTGAACTATAGGTGCGATGTCCTGACCAAAGCCCACATCAATTACTTCAATGGGTTTATCATTTCTATTCTCATTGTATAACCAAATCCTTGCGCACCGTTCGCATGAATTGAGCTCCGGTGCAACGATTGTGTGTTTGTCGTCTTCCACTTTGATGGCCAAACCTTCACTGATGGCCACAATCGGTCTCTTCCTGACGAGAATGCACTCATTCAAGCGGTCAGTGCGGGTCTCGCCGTTGTGTCCGTCGGGTCGCCACTCATTGTAATGCGGATTAATGTTGTATGGGATCAGATTGAGTGCACCGGCGCTTACGGGCCATATTATCGGCATATCATTAGTGGTGCTGATGTCCGGCGCACTGACATTAGCGCCGGCAGACCAGCCCACGTATGGAATGCCTTCGTTGAGCACCCGATGGCGTATGGCTTGGATTAGATTGAATTCTTGGAGTTTATAGAGTAAGTGAAATGAGTTCCCGCCCCCGACCACAATGGCCTCACTCTCGGCCACACTCTTCAGGTAATCATTGCTCTTATGAATGGATTGAATGGTGTATTCATTCAGAGCTGATCTCACTTTCGACTCATATTCGTCCCAATCGATGGAAACGCCAGCGAATGGTATGAATAAAATCCGTTTGACTTTATTTGTGAGGAACTGAGAGATCAATGGTTGAGACCATTGCATGTAATCGGTTCCAGACATTGTCGAGTTCGACAACAGAAGAAGTCGTGGCTTTGCAACCATTTTTCGGATCAATTTGTGCTGAAATAAGACTTAAATAAAAGTAACTTAACTTAAGTTAAATTTAATGCAAATTAAATGAAGTTTTCTTTAAGTAATCGACTTTTGGTTCGTTTCAAACATTGTATAAATAACGTCAAACTATAGCAGAATATGAATATAAATACAGAATTGAAACAGAATTTCCAATTCTGTCACTCAGTCTCTCAATAGGACTATTATATAACCGAAAGCCAATTTAAACTCTAAAATCATATCAAAGCAGATAATGTCAGATAATATTCATAAAAGTTGTTTCAGATTTGATTCTTACAAATAATCTCTAATTCAGAATAAATTTAATCTGTGCTCAAAGTTGAGTCAATTATATTATATTATATTATTTAATATATTCATATATTTTCAATTCTAATAACTTGGATATACTTTTGTGTATCAATTATTCCATCGACAAAATAAATTATAATAAAATATTTGACCCGAATTGAAGAGAGCATTGGGACGGAGAGTAGTATACAGTAATTTGGTTTATGCCCTGGTACTCTATCAGCAATAGTATTGACTAAGCAACCTTGACAGATAAGCTTTTTGGATACGGGTTCATAAAGTTAACAGAGGAACTCATTGTCACTTATTATATCACTTATCTGTTTGTATTGATATTTGGCTTAAAGTTTAAACCTTTTGATTGAATGGGCAATAATTGAGTTCATATCGCATTCAAATGAAATTTTTCTTTTGCCTGAATTTGCCATAAATTGTATGCCAATTGAATGAATAGTCGTTTAGAGATTTTGCTTATAGTTTAAAATCACTGAATGAATGTAAAACATATGAATGCATATGAAAATAATTTCAGTGAATGCATACAAAATGCAGTAATACGTTAATAAGCAGTCAATTCAATAGTCAATTACGAGTGAAATGTAATTTCTTTTGATGTAAATTATTTTTGACACATGAATTAACTAATAGGCCAGGCTGATTTTGGTCCGGATTTTAGTAACATACCGATACTTTTAATACCCATTTGTCGTTCATAAGCACAGTAGGCGTTAGTATTATTGAATAGATTTTGAATATAGACCCGACTATTCTTAGGCATCAATACTTGAGCCCAGATAACTTATCTCTAAACAAGTGATAACTTCA
>JAQIWA010000312.1:0-36400 GCA_034693305.1 Eueremaeus valkanovi | reverse complement strand
AGGATCGACAGATTGTACGTTAGACTCAACTATAAGACACCTCCGAAACCACCTCTATATCCACCCAATTATTAGTCTATTATTAAATGATTTCAATATTATCTCTGAAATTGATTTTCTATGCATTGCTTGCATTCAGTCAATAGAAAGCTATGAATGAAACAGAAATACATTAGAATTCAAATCATCTGAACTAAAGCTAAAATTAAAAATCTATTGCTTTTCAATTCAATTCAATTCAATTGCATTCATATCTAAAAGTTGTTTCAGTTTTTGAATAATTTTTAATAAAGATATTAATGTTTAATAAGTTGTGAATATTTCTACTCCTGGTGTTGGCTCTAATCATTGAGCGCCGGAATCACATATTCTGTGGATCTGTTAATAAGAAGAGTGAGTTTGGAAACACTCATAGACTCAGACCTTTTCAGCCCCTCTTCCTAACCCTTCTCAGTCGGATGGACACAATTTATTGCAATTAATAAACATTTTAATTGTTTTCAATCATTAATTATAATCTGATTTATATTTGATATTAATTTTGGTTCTAATGATTTGTTTGACTCAATCAATGGCAACACAATTATTGAGTTTACTTCAGATACTAACTGATTGTGAGTCGAGTCATAGGAATTATAATAAGATATTTAAAAAGATTTTAGGATTAATTCACTTTAGTTCGACTCAAATAAACTGTTTATTCAATTTTTGAGTCTTTTATTTGTTGTGATTTCTGTAGGCTATATAAACGATTAATTAATAATGACCCAGGCGGCAAACGTTTAGAAAAAGTGCATAGATTTTATGGGTTTTATACCCCTTCCTAAGAAAGATTAAAAATATATGTGATTTCCATTTGAGTGTCAATTATGTCATATGAATCAGAATTTAAGTGAAAATATTTACAATACTTACGCAAACTTTAAAACATTTGTCGTTAGACTAAATGCCATTAAATTATTTATTTGCATAAGAATTCATGAGTGCATAGGAACCGAATCCAAAATTATTTTGAAACAGATAGACAAGGTCACTATTATATAATACAGAGGAATGTGCAAGGGGTTGGTTATACAGTTCCTGGTAGCTATATACCAGATACAGGCCAGGGAAACTGGTGTTGAATAGCAACCCACGAATTTTGTCTGAAATTAATTCATAAAATATGACCATGCTTGTTATAGTCTTTCATTTTATCCTACTCAAGACCTTGCTGACTTTTCCAATGCTTGCATACGTGAGTGATATAATGTTTAATAGTTTTAAACTTTGATTATATAACAGTGTATAACGGATTGACTAACATATACACTAAAAAGTTCTGAATTCAAGGTTAGATTTGGATGGAAACTAAAAATAATGAATTTCTAACACTGTTTCCACAGTTATAACAAATGTTATAAAATTATTGCAAAGAAATAATTGAATGTTTATCTCAATTACGTAATACTCGACTAATCTTATCATTCAAATAGTGCTTAATTTGCATTTCGCAGACAGACTGATAATAAGTATTAATTATTTTCATTGTAACAAAAAATGTTTTCAAATATTAACTAAGAATTGATTTTATTCTCAAATTCTGATTCTGTCGAACGAGTGCTCAACTGAATTAAGGAGAGCTGAGCGCAGGTCTGATTCGTGGAATCGAAGGTCACGTCAATCGCGAGCACACAGTGAGCGCATGCAATACAACTGGTTTGATGTGCGCTAAGAGTGGCGTGATTTCAGAATAGCACCAGTGATATGACATACAGGAATTGAGCCATGCATTCAACGCTAATGTGCTGTTAGTCAGCACTCAAACCGATTCTATTCAGACAACTCTCTTAACACTATTTCAGTCTTCGTTTAATTCGATTTCAATTCAGTTGTGAAACCGATTCACTGCTAATAAAACTTTTTGCCAAACCTGTAGTGCTTTTATAGTCTGGCTATTAAATAGTCTGCTTGTCGTCACTCATCCGGCGAATGGTCTGACAGGCGTTCGGCAGCTGAGGCACAATCACTCGATTTGTATAAAGTCTTGAGATAAGGAAAGTCGTATCCATTCGTCACCAATACGTGAGACTTCACTCGTGAAAGTGAATACAATTCTTATCATTGGTTTGGAATAAAGTCCTGAACTCTAATCAAATCAGATTAAACTCATATATAAATTAAAAGCTTTTGTGCGAAAAAGTTTTGTTTCGTTAAAGTTTTGAATATTAATTGAATTTGAGTTCAAATATATTAGTTTTGAATTGTATTCAAACCAACGAAAGGCTAAAATGATTTCACTTAAAGTATTCCAAAGAAGTTCTTGTTTTATACTGAAAGCAAACTTTTCTACTTCTGCTGTCACTCATCGACAGGTAATTTAAAGTTGATTTTCTGCTCAAATAAGTTGAGAACAATTATGTTATTATTAGATAACTTATAATTATATTAATATTTGCAATATATAGACAGCCATTGGTTTGTCGACTCGAATGTTAGCCAAAAGCATATCATTAAAGCGTCTGAACTATCAGTCGAGTCATATATCCTATACTATTGAAGGCAATGAACAGTCTTCGAGTCAGTCCAGTCTGAGTCCACGACCTTTGGTGGTACTGCTGACGTGGTTGGCCGCACAGGACAAACACGTCGATAAATACAGTAATCTTTATCTTCAAAAAGGATTCGATGTCTTGACAGTGAAGACAAATCCTTTGGATCTGTTGTTCCCATCGATCGGTTCACGAAAGATAGCGCAGAACTGTGTGATCGCTCTCGAGAAGGAATTACATCAATACCCGTCTATAGTTCTGCACGCGTTCAGTGTCGGCGCCTATCAGTTCGGGGAGATTATGCTGGAAATGCAGGAACAGCACAGACAGAAAGAGGAGGGGCTTTTGACCGATAATAGTGAGGAAAAGAAGGCCAAAAAACTGTTGGAGGAAAGGATTAAAGGGATTATATTCGATAGTGTCGTTCCCATAGAAGAGCTGCCGAACGGAGTCTCGCGATCTATAACTGAGAATCCATTTCTGTATAAACTCATAAAATCCGGAATCAATGGCCACTTAAAACTGTTCGACCGAATAGCGACCAAGTATTACAAGGCTTCCTCCCATGCCGTTTGGAACAACTACATGCGTGTGCCCGCACTGGTGCTCGTGTCGCAGAACGACAGGATTGGAACCGCTTCTGCGAACCGAAGATTGACTAATGTTTGGCGCGATTTAGGCATTGATGTGACGTTCAAATGCTGGGAGAAGAGCGGTCACGTCCAGCACCTGCCCAAACACCCGGTCGAGTACGAAGAACTGATCGACAAATTTCTGGATAAAATTAATATTAATTCAAATCTTCTTAACTATTAATCCATTACTAAATTCATTGAAAATATTTTATTTTTCAATACCCTTAACAGTGATATAAAAACATTTTTAATATTTTACTCTTAATTTTGATTTTCATTCATATTATTTCATAACCTATTTATTCGAAGCATTCATTACATTAATTCTTGAATTTAACAATAATTATATGACTTTTGTATTTGTATTTATTTGACTATATTTTGTATTATTATTATTCTTATTATTATTTTAAGTCATATTAAATATGAAATTTTGAAAAATATTCGCTTATTTTTATATCTTAGAATATTAGTGGTATCTGGAGAGCCGTGAGAATATATTTTAAATTATCTTGGCTACAGCTAAATATGGAAATTCCGCAATTAAATTGATCTTTTAATTATTTTTTATTAATTTTAACTCAACTTAATATTATTTACAATTATATGAAGTTATCCGGTATTTAAAAAATAAATACTCCAGGAAACCAATACAGGAATTCCTTATGTTAAACAGTAATGAACACCAGGACTGACTCATTCATTTAATACTCATAGTATACCCATACCCATAGGCTTTTGATTACTACAGTATAGGCACACATATTAGTGAACTGCAGTCATAGGAAAAAAAAAGTTGAAAATCTAATGTTTATATGAATTATAAGTTTATATTATTTTATTGGAATATTTCATCAATCAATCAAATGGTTTGACTGGCAATAAAGTGTGTGACTACAAACAGACTCAAGTTATAAAATGTGCACTTGGTTCATTTACAAATTGTAAATTACAATATCAAATAGATTTCACCGGTATAGCATTTGTATTGATTGATTGAGCACTGGTCATAAATAATTATTACAAACTTGTGGTACACTATTGATTGAGTTATTAATAACCTGTTTTTGCTTCTTCGTGGTCACAGTTGTAGTGCTTTCCCCCTCACTGTCCGCAAAGACCATTTCTACCTCAGAGCAAACAAGGTGTCCAGGGTGCTCTGACGTAGAAATGGTCTTTGCAGACAGTGAGGGAGGAATTTGGGGAAAGCACTATACCTGGGACCACGAAGAGGCAAACCCGGTTAACTGTACTCAAAGGTATAGAAGCAAATGTTGAGAAGACTTTGAAAAAGTCAATAATGATTTTCACATTTCCTCTAATTATTTATATAATTGTAATTCAATATAATTTTAATTTAAACGTCATTTTGATTCTCCACTTCATCCAAAGTATCGGGAATTTCAGTTCCATGGGTTTCGGGTAAAAAGTATGCCAAGACTCCGGAAATGGATGTAAGTATTGCATACAAGACCATCACAACTCCTAGACTACTGTTGGCGGCCTTTGAGGTCAAAATTGATTTTGAATTTAAGAGAAAAAGTAATACAAAATACAATCAAAAAGTTACCAAATTCTTCATAAATGGAGAGACCATTGATCCTAATCTGCTAAACGACGAGGATGAACCGGCGCCAGTATTTCTCAGGACTGTCGGATAAACTTCTGGGACATACACCTCATATATCCACCAAAGAGAGCCGATTGCGAACTTACCGATGAGGGCCAGACTTACTTTCAATGTGGAATCGGTTGTAGGGATTATAGCCAATGAAGATATGATTATAATGACCAGAAAAATGGTCAGCGATTTGCGTCGACCCATATATCTGAGGGCCAGAATCGAGATGAGAGAAGAGGGAAGTTCGACGGCTCCGGCCAATAGGAAGGTTATGTAGAAATTGCCCCCAAAGTCAGACATATTCAAACTGAAACCATAATAGACTAAACCACAGACAGTCCACGAGAACCAGAAAATTAAAGTATATTTGCGGAGATTCGGTGTTTTCAATAGGTCTAACACTGTGTACGTTCTCGTCGACCGCTCTTTCATTTGGCTCTAATCAACAGTTGATTTGAATTTAGTATTCAATAAGTTTTGTTTGAATTTTCCATCAATTGATACCTTAATTAAATGTGATTTCAATTCAATGAACTTCTGGTCGAAGTCCTTATCACTCAATCCGTTAGTTTTAAGAATATCCCTTAAAGTCTGTTCCGCTAAATCTACCCGTCCATTGGTGATGAGCCAACGGGGAGATTCATGTATGAAGTAGAACCAAACCATTAGGAAACCGATTGGCAATAAAGAAAACCAATTCATATATCGAAAATCTTTGAGACAATAGGCCAGACCAGGGATGACAATATAACCCAAAACCCAACCGAAACCAGAAATCATATAAATATCAGACCTATGTTTAGGTCCACAGCTTTCTAATACTGTAGCAGAAAATGAATAGAAATAATTAGAATTGAATTAATTAAATAAGTTTGAACGTACGGGAAGTGCACATAGAGCCGGAACAGCCATAAATAGACAAACCGACCAGAAGTCGGGCAATCGAGTATTGAATCACATCAGTCGCAACGGCCGCCCAAATCAAAGCCAATATTTCGATTAGGAATGAAATCCATACCAAAGGCTTTCGACCGTATTTGTCACTGAACTGAGACAATACTACTCCGGTTAGTAAGTATCCAAACATATAGAAGGACTGGGAGAGAGACGCGTAGTTGGATCGGTCGCAGACTAAGTCGAACTGTGGTTCAGATATAAGTGCGGTTACAGTACTGTAAGAAAAATAGTTCTCAAACCCATCTCTATATAAAAGTTTACTTCAGTTCTGATTGTTTTCTGGAAGTCTGTTCTGTTATAAGTCCAGTGTTCACACGATTGGCTCGAGTTTTCATATTTAAAACATTGAAATTCTGTTGACTTATTCTATGAAGAAATTTAAAAAGTATTTGATTTGAGTTTAAATCTAAATTCAATTATTTACATACGATATAATCGATGGGAACATCACTGCACCAAAAGTCCACATCATATGCTTGAAAACTATAACTCAAATCATTATATGCGGCCAAAGCAGTCAATATGAAGACAAAAACAGTCAAATCTCTTTGCCATTTACCCCATTCACCCACGATGTCCGAGATATGTTTCACTTTAGATACCGGCTCTTCATTCATGTTATATAAGAAGTCAAATAAAATGTTTTTTTTTAAATTTCAATGATTGAGGAAAGTATTTAAAACTAAGAATGGACTCAGTTTTCAACGGTTTCTAAACATCTTCAGAATATTTGTGAAATATTATTAATTTTTACAATTAATTGGAATTTGGATTGACTTTCGTTTATTAGTTTTTGATTCAATCCATTAATGAATGCATTTTTTTTGGAAAGACTGCAAAATTGGTTTCGATCAGTAATAGCCCTTTTGATGATAGGCTTATCGAATAAAACCTTTTGAGCCGACTATACGATTGCACTCTTATAGAAAACAGAACTCAAATGATTGATACCAGAGTTGTGCAAACAGGTCTCTATGGCTATCAATCCTTATTCAGTCAGAACTATCAAAATTTTTGTTGGTTTTTCAGGCCTACCTTGCTAAACCTTCTGGTCGAATTGCACTATTCATCTCTGTACTAACAAAACTAGGATTCTATTTAACAAATTGGGTTCAATGAGACCTCAGTTCCCAAATTATAGACTCAATCAATAAATTCAATTTTTGATATATAACTTATATATGAGTTTTGAAACATAAGATAAGATTGATTTAAAGCAGGAACATTTTTTTCATTTTGTCCAATGAGTTCATTAGAGTTTATAACTAAATTGAAATATAATTTCAGACATTTATGTCAATCCTTATAAAATTCTTGTCAATGAATACACTTTATTATTAAACCATTTAAATAAATAAATAGAAATGCATTTGAGTGTAAAGATTCTTCACTATCATAGTTGGATCCAAGGTTGTCCAGTGCATTGCCAATCAAGTTAATTACTGTATATTCTTAGCAATGTTAGATTTTCGACTATTCAATAAATAGTGACCAGGATAAATAGCAAAATAGCTCAGTTTATTTCTTTGAGCACAACTCTTATAGTCTTTTAAATATAAAGATTATATTTATTAATAGGAATATCTGAAGATTGCATCACTCATTCAGCACCTGATCCTGAGCACAATTATTTTAAGCAAGTTGCTCTCCCTTGTGTACATAATTTACATTTAGACCCAGGAGCTGACACTAATGTTGGAGGGTAAGATACGCGTGTCTTGCCTTATATTTCACGGCTTATCAGATGACTCATCACTCATAGATCATTGATCCGGACCAAAAGTAAATTGTCAAAATATTCAACCAGAGTAGGCTTAAGTCAAGATATTGCATTTAAACTGTACCCTTCCGTACATCTGAATTGAATCATTGAATTGACCCTCGACCTTATTCTGTTCCTAATAAAACATTCCAATTAAACGATTTATTTGACGATTCGGTTCCATCTGTTGTCAAATCTAATCGGACTGATAAAAGTGGCAAAGATCAGTTTTGAAAAGCAAATAATTGAAACTATGATTTGCATTAGAAGATGTATGGGTATAGATGTTGATGCAGGACAGGACAAATTAAGTTGACGTCAAATGTTTGACATATCAACTGTATATACAATTGAGTGAATCGCTACAAGTCTTACAGTTCAGTATCTATTCTACAGAACTGTATTGATAGTGACTTTTGCCCAATATTTTGAGTGTTGAGCCAATGGAGTGAACTGTAAGGCTGTAAGGCTTACAGCGCTATAAGAAAGTAATGCTTTCGAAGGATTGCATAAGAAATGTATTAACCAATAGAAGAATGCCATGAATTATAAGACAGACATTCAATGCTATTCTCATTCTGTGTTCAATAACATGCGATTGAGTCCACAAACAGCTGACCCAAAGTGTACGCACTGTTAGTGTATTGAATAAATGCGAAAACAGATAAACAGAGAAAGTATTGCGCAATGAATGGGAACAACAGATCAGGTTTTGCTGATTATTGCGATACAAATCATACAAACCATTGAAACCATTGAATATTGAATTCATAGCAATAGAGCAAACAATGAAAACCAATGAATATATTTGCGATCTATTGGACACTAATTCACACAAAATATGCATAAATTGCTGATAACTTCACTGATTGTATCAGTGCTGCCATTGATTGCCACAAATGAGGTATTTATTAGACAATCAATGAATGAGTTTTGAATTCATATTCTGATGCCTTTGAATGCCTGTCCACAGCCCGTAGCCATTCGTGAGTCATCTCTGCTCATATCGACACTCGACGGCACTCTTCATGCGGTCGGCCAGAGATCAGGTCTAATCAAATGGTCACTCAATGAGTCACCGATTTTGAAGTTACCGACCGTTGAGAACGTGACTCAACAGCAGTCGAGGAAAACCCTGTTTCTGCCCGACCCTAAGGACGGCTCTCTATATCTGTACAACGGATTCAGGTCTGAGACGACAATCACTTCTCTAATCAGTTATTCGTTCGTTCACTGAATGCTTGCCTTTAGACCAGAAATGCCTTAAATATCAATTGATTGTCAATGAGAGGCAACTATTATAGCCTTAGAGACCACTTATGGCATAGTGTGTGGCCATTGAGTGAACAGCCAATTATGACTTGCCCTCACAATATCTGCTGTGCATTGAAATCAATACAAAAACTAATTATATTTGCGATTAAACTAATTCTTGCGATCATTATATGAATTGTCGAGATCTGAGTCAAGCAATTGAGAGATTGTTTTCGCTATTAATAGTTGACTCCATTCGGACAAATCGGCGCTTTTTTCAGCACTTCTTCTCAATTAATTGGCGAAATATAATCTCGTCTTCAGATATATTGAATACAGTATTCGTCGGTTTGAGTGCAACTCAATTGCAATTCTGTTAGACTTTTCTGATTTTTTAGAACTAATTCTTAGACCAAATCTATTTATAAATAATTATTTAATTTAATAACGATATGAATCATATGAAAGACCTTCACATAATTGTCATAACTTTCAATCAGAAAATAGGATATAATTATAAAATTTGAGAAAATTATAATTGATTTGCGTTTAGAGAATAATCTATTAATAATTATTTTATAATTATATTCCTTAGCATTAAATCATTGAATCACTGATTAATGACTTATTTGTAAAAATTCAGATAAAGTAAAGACAATAAGAAATACATTAAAACAAGAAATAGATTATGAGAAGTATTGCGTCGATTAAGGAAATCAATAGATATAAGTGAGATATGAGATAAATAGGCCAGGGTATAAGGATATAAACCTTGTTATGTTTTATTTCTAATTTTTTAAGTCTTTTATATTTGAATCAATTATTGTTCGATATATTGCTAATCGAATGAAAAGCATATGAATTGAGTGAACATTAAGAATGTGTTAACTCTGTTGACAGCGCTATAGACTCGGAGTCGGAGAGGGAGTCCTTAGAGAAGCTGCCGTTCACTGTAAGCGAATTGGTCTCATCCTCTCCCTGTCGGAGCTCAGACGGCATACTCTACACCGGAAAGAAAACCGACGAATGGCTTACCATAAACGCACAGACGGGACAGAAGGTGGATGTCCTCAATTCGGAGACACCGATGTGTCCGTCGCCGCCGCTGTCGACGACTTCGCCCGAAACGCAAGCATCGAATCTGTTATTCGTCGGCAAAAGTGAATATCAATTATCGATTTTCGACTTAAACACCAAACAGAAGACCTGGAACTTGACTTTCGTCGACTACTCCTCTTCCGCCGCCTCTTCTATAGCACAAAATGCTTACGAATTACTGCACTTGACTTCGAGCACAACCGGAAGGATCGCAACAATCGATTTGTCGAACGACGCCAACCGGTTCTTATGGACCCATCAGTTCTCCTCTCCTATAGTATCGATATTCCAGTTCAATGATGGCATTACACCTGTGCTCCGTCGGGTGCCCTTCTCGACCATAGGTGGACCAGTGAATCCGCGGACTCTGCGACAGAGCAGTCCGTTATACCCGGCCCTATACGTCGGCGAAATGCCTGAATCCAAGTCGATGTACGCCTTAAGCACTTTAGTCGACTTAAGCCAAACGGCGCTCATTCCCAGCAAACGGAACCGAAAGCTTCTGATCGAAGGCCCGGACAAGAAGTCAATCGATTCTATCAGAGAATACTTCAATGTCTTGGTCTTCGGTTATTACGAATACCCGGAACTGATCCAAACCCAACTCTACTCTCAGTTCCAAATCAGTCAAACGCCTCGAAACAACTTATTGACTGAAGAAAAGCCAAAACCATTGGAAGAATCGAATATTATATCGAATTTATCGACAAATTTCCCGACTCTGGACGTGAACAACAACTATATGGAACTGTTGCGCACAATCATCACATTCCTGACGGGCGTCACAATGATTGCAGTCATTATTTACTTGAATTACCGAAACTCCAAATCCAATAGAAATCAAATCAGAAATTCTGACTCGAATTCAATAACTGTCGGAAAGATTAAGTTCGACCCGAAGGCGATCATAGGTCGGGGCTGTTCGGGAACTTGTGTTTATAAAGGGCTGTTCGAAAACAGGCAAAAAGTTGCGGTCAAGCGAGTGGTGGCCGACCACTTCGTTTTGGCCGATCGGGAGATAGAACTGCTTCGGTCTCTACAGCACCCGAATCTGATCCGCTATTTCGCGACTGAATCGGACGATATGTTTCGATACATAGCCATAGAATTGGCGGACTTTACGCTCGCGGACTATATCGAGCGCAAGAATGACATCGATTCAGATGAGATCGATTGCCATAAACTCCTGCACCAGTCGTGTATGGGTTTGGCGCACCTGCACTCTCTCCATGTGGTTCACAGGGATATAAAGCCGCAAAACATCTTAATATCACTGCCATTACCGCCGAATAATACGCGAAAAGTAATGATCTCTGACTTCGGTGTTTCCAAAGTATTAACGTCTGACCACTCGTTCTCCACCGAAGTCTCGGCTGCACTGAAGGGCACTGAGGGCTGGATCGCACCCGAAGTATTAAAGTCGAAACTCGAGAGAATCACATTCAAGCCGTCAAAGCCTATCGACATCTTTTCGATGGGATGTCTGTTCTATTACTCACTCAGCAAAGGTAAGCACCCGTTCGGAGACCTATTGCACAGGCAGTCGAACATACTGTTGGGTCAGTTCGATATAAATGAACTGAAAAGTGAAGAAACGCTGTGTGAGTACAGTGTCATACAAACTATGTTAAGCCCTGAGCCAAGCGCTCGACCAAACATAGAGGCCGTCCTAAAGTACCCACTCTTTTGGGACGCAAACAAATCGTTGCAGTTCTTGCAGGACGTGTCCGATCGCATAGAGAAAGAACCGGTTGATTCACCGGTGGTCATAGAACTAGAGCGCGGGGGTATCGATGTGTGCAAAGGGGACTGGAGGAGACACATATCCATTGAACTCCAGACCGACCTAAAGAAGTTCCGGTCCTATAGGGGCTCATCTGTGCGCGACTTATTGCGAGCGATGCGCAACAAAAGGCATCACTACCGGGAACTGCCCCCAGAAGTACAGCAGTCGTTGGGCGCCATTCCCAACGAGTTTGTCCTATACTTCACCTCAAGATTTCCGCGTCTTTTGATTCACTCATACATTGCGTTACAGATATGTAGAGCCGAACCTGTATTCGAGTCCTATTATCAGACAAACTCTGTTAGCTATGAATCCCTTCCCAGGAGTGGAATCAAGTGGTTCACAAAAAATACCGAAAATCTGATGCCTAACGGCGTCGGCAGTGAGGACTCACTCGAAGCAGTCAATTGGAAGAGCTGTAAGAGAAACGGTTCGCCCGTTAAGCGAATACAAGTCATCGATATGTCGCCCAAATTCGAGGACAAAAGCCATGAAAATAATTTTGGACTCAAATAATGACAAAAACTATATATTTATTATTATTATTAATGTTTATATATTTCTTATAACATATCCATTAGTTTTGCACAAAAATAAAATAATTATAAATCGGTTAATGATTTCAAATAATTTATTCAAAAAATGATTTTCATTGGTATTCATGCGATGCTTATAACGCGAATCGTCTTCTATTGGTTCCCGAGTCGTGACGCTATCGAACAGAACAGAAAGGATTGGATTTGAATGTCTTAAACGGTTCCGTTTGGAACATACCTTCAGTGCCCACTCGTATTCACCGAACTTGGAATCGAAAGTTCCGTTTTGTAGGGAACGTAGCTTAAGGGTAAAGCGCGGACCGATCTCTTGGATGGCGACCCGAGTATTGTTCTTGAATTCGTACCTAATATTCGGTTCAATAAACATTAGGTTTGGGAGCAAAGGGAACGCATCCATACGCTTCCATACCTGTGGTGCCGGAAGAATATGTAATCCCTTTGATTGTGAAACGTCACGACTCGTCTGCCTTTGAACTCAGGGTCGAAGTGGAACACAGAGGCAAACATTCGGCCGATTGTATGACCCAGTCTTGTATTGAAATTATTTAGAATTACTTCCGGTCTGTGTTGGCTGTATTGGGCCCTATTCTGGACGGACGGACAGGCAATACATTAATCATTTCATTTTCAATATACTATGAATTTCTCAATACTTTGATATCTTTGCAAAAGCGAACACTACTGAGTCGGTAGTGAGCGGACGGACCGTTAGGCAAATGGACGTGAAGTATGCCGTCTATAGAATGGGTTAGAAATCGATTTGAAATAAAGCTTTCAATTGTTTAGTCACTCGACTCGTCTATTACTGGGTTTCCTCCAGTCCTCGTTCACAACCAGAATGTCGGTGTAATCCCTATCAATGGCCGCACTGACCATCCTCTTGACACTGGATCTGTTCCTCCACCGGAACTCCGCGTTTGGAATCGATTGCTTGAGTTCTCGACAAAACCTAATGGTCTTTGTGTGCGGATTATCACTCGATGTGATCAGTATTTTCGGTTCGACTTCTTTTCGAAAATATTTCGACATCTCATCGAAAGACTCATCGATTTTGATCTCTTCGTCTTCCGGATCAACCATTGTTTCGTCCGGTTCTCGCGTCGACTCAATAGTTTTCGGAACCAATTTTGTGGCCTTTAATCAATCGTTTATTTAAATTCAATTATTTCGACCCAAATATCCTTCGCTTGCATTGGCATTGCACTGCATTGCATACCTGTGCTCCCATAGCTTTGGCCAAATTCTGTCTCTGAGTTCGCGACTCTTTCTTCGCCTAAAAACGCAAACAATTAAACGAATGGTTAAAACGAAACAATTGTCTGACTGTCTGACAGTGTGTCTAAACCTCTTTCTTCTCTCTCTTGAGTTTGACATAAAGTTCTCGTTTTCTTAATTTGTT
Organism: Eueremaeus valkanovi; assembly: GCA_034693305.1. Taxonomy (NCBI): domain Eukaryota; kingdom Metazoa; phylum Arthropoda; class Arachnida; order Sarcoptiformes; family Eremaeidae; genus Eueremaeus; species Eueremaeus valkanovi. The sequence continues at coordinate 22,800 of JAQIWA010000312.1, read as the reverse complement.
TTTGATTTTCGACAATAAACTGATTTCCGGAAACAAGACATTTGTCTTATCACTGGTCTCTCCGTTCAGTTCATCGGTCTTTCCGTTCGACTCATTCTCTGAATTATATTGTCTTTCATTCGTCTCTTCGTTTGTCTCAATATTTTGATCCAAATCTTCATTTGTGTTCATATCTTCGAAACTGATCTCATCTTCACTCAGATCTCGATCTCGTTTTCGACCCATTATTTCGATTATAAGAAAATGAAAATTAATTCACAAATAAATAAACGATTTATTGATTTATAATTCAAATCCAATACAAAACATGTGTTCTCTCTCTAACACGAACTCAACGTTAAGCGCAAACGCTTTACAAAAAATCTGTTCATTTCTCAATAGAGTCCGCAAAATAAGCCAATTCAGACTCTGGTTTTTGCACTGGGAACAGTGCTAGTTTAGTGCTACCGGTGCTGCACCAGTAAAAACTCGCCGCGGTAAAAAAATTCGTGATTAAGTGCTTTACCAAAATATAAATTTTGATTAAATTTTTTTTATCAAGTTTAGGCTCCAGCTTGGTTTAAGCATGTCCTTCATTTATTTCGCAGGCTGTATATGACGTTCACAATTTTTTTGGTTTTCTTATACCTCGGCCATTGCAAGTCTATACTTAATTATTTTACTATAATATAATATAATTTAATTTAAGTTCAATTATATGAGTCGATAATACTCGATAAGGTTGGACCCGAACAAAATATTGACTCAAATGACTGAATCGGTCACATTTGGCGAAGTCTAATAATAATTATAATGACAAGATTTTAATTAAATTTTGATTCATTACAATTATTATTGATTTAGATTATGTTAATATTCAAGTCTAATAATTCATTATTAGCTTAACTTTCATTGAATATATTTAATTATATTTTTAAATATTTATAAACTGTTTATAAAATTAATCAGAATATCAATGACAGGAATTCTATAAATAAATAATAAATCTCATATCCAGGCAATCTTTAAAGAATAGAATTATTTTAGAATTAATGTTTGAAATTGTTTATTTAGGGTTGAGTTAAGTTTTCGGTCTGAATACCCAATTTTGACCTCTATTTCAATCCATTCATTGCTTACGTAATGCAAATGTTTCGATATTTTTCTAATAAATAATTTTGTTTAACATTTGATTATTTTATTGTAATATATCTTAAGTTAAGATAAGATTCTTATCTAAAAACGATTGTATAGACTGCTTCAAAAGTAGGTTTACATTGGGTGTGGGTTCTAATGGTAGAGTACCCAGAGTACACTCATTTTATTGATTTATTTATACAATAGATTTGAGACTAGAGTTTGGATTCAAATAACTTTAGTTTTTCAGACAAATAATTAATTGAGTATTGAATTCAATTCATTAAAAACTAATGAATAAAAAGCTAATTAAGTAGTGATGAGTTGAGCCCTTAATCCAACCTCTAATCATAAATTGAGCCCAGGGTGACATTGAGTTTGGAATAATCAATATATGACTGATTGGTCTAATGCTGTGAATGTGAATCCACTTCTGAATCAGTCTATAAGTGAGTATCGAATCCATGACAACAACAATCAGATTAACAATCGGTTCAAGACTTTCAACAATCGATCGATTATTGTGTTTAAGAAAATGTTTTAATTATTGATATTTTGGAACAATTATAAGAACTCGAAGAATGGCTTTAAGATTAAAACAGTTGTCGCCAATTGGGTCTCTACTGAAGAGATCGGTTCCAGTCCTTCAGAACTGTTGTCAGAACCGATACCTCAATCTTCAGGAATACCAAAGCAAACAACTCATGCGAAACAATGGGATAAGAGTTCAGCGCTTTTGTGTCATCGATAGTGTCGACCAAATTAAGTCCATAATCGGTGACACAAACGCCAAATACAGTGAATGCCCTTCAGCTGATTCGGTGCCCAAGACGTTGACTGAACAGCTCAATGACCTCTCTTTGTCTGAAGTCGAAGAATATGTGATCAAAGCTCAAATTCTGGCCGGCGGTCGAGGAAAGGGTTATTTCAAGAACTCATTGATGAAAGGAGGCGTTCAGTTGACTAAAGATAAGACAAAAATCGGTGACATTTGCGGCAAAATGTTGAACGACTTCTTGATTACGGCTCAGACCACCAAAAGTGGAGTTCTGGTCAACAAAGTGATGATCGCAGAGGCGCTCGACATCAAGAAAGAGCTCTATTTGGCTATACTTCTGGACAGAGCCAGCAATGGACCAGTCATTGTGGCCTCAGAGGAAGGCGGGGTTGACATCGAACAGGTGGCCGAACACAAACCCGAAGCCATTCACAAGTTTCCGGTTCCGATCGACTCGAACGCTGAAAGTCTTGACATTGATTTGGCGACAAAAGTGGCCAAAACAGGGTTAGGTCTGAGCGGACCTCTGGCCGAGGACGCGGCCAAACAGATCTCACGTCTGTATAAAATGTTCGTAAAATTAGATGCGCTTCAGATCGAAGTGAATCCGTTCGGAATCACATCCAATGACTCATTGGTTTGTTTCGACGCGAAAATGAATTTCGACGAAAACGCTTCGTTCAGACATCAGTGGATGCAACGCATCGAACACGAAAATGCGGCCGAAGAGGACCCGAGGGATCGGTTGGCCCGCGACTACAATCTCAACTTTGTTCCGATGGACGGCAACATCGCGTGTCTGGTGAACGGGGCCGGACTGGCGATGGCCACAATGGACATCATCCACCACTACGGGGGCTCTCCGGCCAACTTCCTCGATGTGGGCGGATCTGTCAATCAGGCCGGAGTCGAGAACGCCTTCCGATTAATAACTTCGGACCAAAAAGTTCGCGCGATTTTAGTCAACATTTTCGGCGGAATCGTTAACTGCGAGACCATTGCTAAGGGACTGATAGCCGCTCGCAGTCTCGTCAAAGTGCCGCTCGTTGTCCGCCTGGAGGGCACGAACGCAGAGACGGCCAGAGCTATGCTCAGCGAAGTGTCGGACATCATATCAGCCGCAGATCTGGACGACGCGGCGCACAAAGTGGTCAATTCGGTCGCCATTTAAGCAATTGCTTCGAAAACTGATATCCGCTTTGAATATAATGTCGAATCAATTCTTGAAATTCAGAGATATTTTCAAATATATTCGTCAGTCCTATGAAAGCTCTTCCACTCAATTGTGACAATGAGTTCAAATCTCATTCAGATTTATCGCAAATGAATTCAATTTTTCATTCAAATCAATAGTTTTATTAAATATTCATTATTTCTACAAATATTAAGCATTTATTGAAAAATATTAAAAATAATAAATAATATAATTATTAATTGTTTTGTTAGAAATCATTATTTTAAGCAGAGATGGCCAGACATGTGGTTTACCATTAGAGAACATATATTGCGGACTCACCTCATCCGGCAATCCCTGGTTTTAACATTAATTTAGTACATAATTGACGCACAGGTAGTATATCATATGTTATACCGAAGTATCTGATTGTTAGACATATCGAAAGAGTTGTATAAAAATGAGAATAAATTAATCGATTGTTAATTGTCTGAGGATTTGATGCAACCATTGGTTAATTCCTGGAGTTATTCCTCTCGGTCTCCATAAGGCATTCGCGCACAAGAATTCTCGCGTGAATTATACCTCTCTTTAGCCGTTCGGCCGAACTCTTTGAACCCGAATATGTCGGCCGAATGTCTTTGCCTTCAGATTAAACAGGAATTAGAAACTCATGGATTGATTGGACATAAGTTTGGACTCAATTCAGACCTAATTCTTCGATCACTTGCAAGAGCTGTGCGTACTTTGAGGTCGAGTTCGCCGACTGTTGGGCAGAACTGATAGCCAAAGAAGACATTTGCGATGGCGTCAGAAGAGTGGGAACGCCTGATGTGAACGAGGACTGGACTGAAGGCATACTCGAAGTCACCATTTGGGCGATCATTGACTGCGGAATCGTTTGGCCACTCATTGAGCTCAAGACGAGCGGCGAATCACTCGAACTCGGCTTCTCTTCCATAACTAAATCCATGGTTTGATTGTTTGGATAATAAAGACTCAAATGATTTCAATCTATATATCAATGAAAACAAAATTACTATAAATTAAAAATCGATTTATTTATTAGACTTTAATTGTCGACAAAATCTCCAGAACTGACGCAAGACTTTAGAACTGAAAAACTGAGCGAAAAATCCCCATATATTTGGTTAAAATGAGATCAAATCAGTCACTAATACTATTACGTAAAATAAATCAACAAATTATTCCCTTTTTATGCTTTTATCGACTAATGATATGAATAACCCAAACAATACCAAACAAATCGACAGAATTTCACTCTATTTATAGTAACGCTCTGTTTGTATAGTCTGAGAGCAAAATATATCATGTCTTCAAACATCGATTTTATTAATTGAGCAGAACTTAAAAAAACAATTTATACTTAAAAACTAATTAACAGAACTCATATAAATTGATATTTCAAATAAAACGATTGAATATATAAAATGTCATTTTTTACAAAGATATAAATCGTATTGAAAACTGAAACGGAATAAACAATAAGAAACATATGAGCGATGATTCGGTTGAGTCGAGTACGTCCTCGTCCAAAGGGGAGCTCAACTAAGCAGTGATCGATAAGTGAGCTCTGTTTTGCTGACACCCGATATTAATATCGCATCGCTTTTCCCTTTTTAGGGATAAGTATTGATGCAATTTTTGACAGACCTTTTGGGTCTTATCTATAATGTGTTTAAAATTAATTACACTTATATTGTATTTAAAAAGTCATTTATTCTCTGTATTAAAAAAGTTACAAAAAGTCGGCATAACATGAGTTTAGGTTCAAATGTATTCTTGAAAGCACTTAAAGTTTAAGTCTTAAACAATAAATTCTTTCAATTAATTGTGTTTAACAATAGTTATAATAATTTTAATTCTTATCTAATATTTATATTATTGGTTATGAATCAGAATTTCTTATCCAAATCTGGTTTTTATCTCAATTGGACTCAAATATAAATTGTCTTCACTTTTGTCTGAACTTTGTTTACAAAACTTTTGTGAAGTAAACACAAGTCAAAGGATTAGAATAAAGTAGTTATTATTGCAGTAATTATTGCAAACTTTTGATTCAATACTTATTTGAATATTGTTTGGCTAACATTGAGAGCACCTGTGTTGCACTGTTGCACTGTTGCAGGTGCTGTACCGTTCCTGTACTGCCTGTACTCGTATTAACTCTATAACTCAAATAAAAGTCTCTTTATTAGCATTGAATTGAAAGACAATTATTGTTACCACAAGTGATGGCAACGATGTTTAAGACAAAGAAGAGAACAAAACCAAAGATTATTGAAATCGAGGAACCGGAGGATATTGGACAGACCAGTGTCGAGCCATGTGCTGACCCACACTCCAGACCACTGACCAATGTTAACGAATTTGAAGCAAATGCCGGTATTTGTTGTCAATTGAATCGATAAAACATTCGTATTATTAATAACAATATATTTAAGTATTAGTCAATTGTTATATCAATTGTAGCCGGGCTCAAGTTTCACCTAACAATTAGACCAGGATCATATGTTTGCTTTGCTCTTATAAACATTGTTTTATAATTTATTCTTAACCTTAACTTAGGTTTAGATAAATATTTAATTTAATTGCAGGCCTGGGATGACAGAGCTCTGGAGGTCAGAGGGTATGGAAGGTATAGAGATGTAAGATAGGGTCAAATGAACTTAAACTGACCGACAATTATAGATAGAACGACAATAATCTACAGTATGTGCACTATTAACGTAATACACATACAATAGTTGTGCGCGCGTGCATTCTCTTCTATTATGCTTACAAACGACCAAGATTACCTTCGTAGTCCCTGTTGTAAATATGACATGGATACATTTTAGCCAAGATGGGGCTAAATATGGTTAAATTAAGCCCTGATTCTTGTCAATTGAATTGAATTGAATTGAAGTGGATAATATATTCCGACCACAAGTCTCGGGGTATCCTTGAGTTCAAACCCCCAAGGGAGGGGGGATTTTGGCCAACCCTTAGGCAGACATAATATGAACTAAATATAATTTGATTATTAGATACAAGACTTGAAATCTTGTTTTTTGACTATTGTTTGCATCAAAATTGTGCTTAAGAGACAAATTCAGTTATTTATGGAATGCATAGAATTTCAATACCTTTCCGATTCAGACAATACTCTGTATAACTTTTGCAACAAAACTAACCTTTTCTCACATAATCTCTATTCATATAAATATTCATTTGATTTGGAATTACGTTTATCTGTAAACCCAGTGATAAGCCCAGAACCACCCCCTTCGGCACCATCTGAGGAGGAATGCCTGTTCAACCCGACTGGTTTGGCTAACAACTCGAAAACTCGCATGGAGTTCACGAGCAAGGTCTATTTGGTATTGGCTGCACAGAAGTCGCTATTCTGTGCACTGATAGCACTGTTCACTTATATGTATGTATTCTTCCATTCATTGCTATTTCCGAGCCGTACGGAAGCAGTCTTACAGTTGGGCCACAATATGCCCAATGACTCCCTATGTGGCCAATGCCTCTGATGAGTTGCGGACACACCCCCAGTCATATTCCCCCATTTGACGGCTGACTTTCCCTTCTCTGCTGTTTCTAATTCCGTTCATTCAAATCGATTTGGATTTTAGACCACATTTGAGGAAATTATTTCGGAAATGGATTTTTGATCCGCTATTCTATACATCATTTATTGGGTATTAAATCTTATGTCTTATCGCACAAACACTGCAGACATTGTGAATCCGGTAAACATATCCTTATATTCCTGACCCAAACCCTATATACAGAACAGAAGTTTCTTTTGAATTGACAATTGGTTTGAACTCATTGTTAATAATATTCAAAATTACAGCTCAAATGATATTTTTTAAGACAGTATTCTTAATACATAAGAGAAATGTTTACCTCGTTTATACTGCACGCCCAGGTGTTTGTGCTTGAATTCTGTAAAACTTATCGGTATATAAATATGTACTTGAAAGCATCCCCCTGTGCATTTTTGTCGCATTGCTGGCCATTTCGCACTCTATCAGAAGGAAGTTTGCGTTAACCACATTAGTTATAATTGTAAGTCATTTATAACTAAATTAAATTAAATTGAGTTTAATTGCGGTTTCATTCGACTGATAGACGGCTTCAATGAGTCTACTTATAAGTTATGCAATAACTCAGAGCACAGCCAAAGCCTTTCTCTACTCTATGGGCTTCAGTGATGTCTGTGATTTCGGTGTAGTCTTGGGCTCAAAGGCTCGAATGGATTTCACAAAATGGAAGTACATATCTCTCATTCCCATAACAATGATCGGCTCCAGTATTCTGGCGCCCACTCTACTCAACGCATCTCTAAACCACACAATTTGGCCCTCAATTATGTAAGCAATCGATTGAATAAAAGTTTCATTTTTTCAATTAAAGACTTATTTTCTCCAATAGAATGACCGCCGGCTCATCATATCTGGCCTGTAATACAGTGCCTGTGATTCGCCACAACGACCTTAAGCTGGAGCCCAATGAGTATGTGTTCGCCGCAACTCAACTATATTTAAATCCGGAACAGTCTGTAAGACATAGACTGAAGAAATGGTTTTGTGGAACAGATAATAGAGAGAGAAGTGCTTACACTTCCATCTGAGTCGACATCACTTTCTCTGAACTCGAATTGAATTGTCTTTAAATGCATTTATAATTAACTAAAAGTTTATTTATTCTCATAAACCAATTCAATGGAACTAATAGTCAATCCGTAGACTCAGACATTTTAGAAATGAGTTATATTTTAGATATGAATTCAATTTATTTTATATTTCATCGAATTCTATATCACTTTTAATATTCAATTCAATGCAAAGATAAGAATATTTTATGAATTATTTTATATTGTGATAAAAATAATTTACATTTCTTTATAAAACATTTGAAATTCGGTTAATTTCTTGAATTATCGGAAACTATTTGACAATAAAGAGGACGTCCTATAAGAGCAAGCAATAGAATAATTACAGAGATGGGGAAAGTTAGTCTAAAACCCAAGTGCACTTAAAAGTAGAGAGTTCAATTGATCATAATTCACTTCCGCATCTCATCTCTGCTTATTATTCAGTGCTCTATAAATGAAAAAATTGTTTTGAAATCTATTTATGCATTCAATAAAAGTTTGATAATATGTTAATAAAGTGTTTAAAACTTTTGTTCTATTATTTTAAGACTATTCGGATGACAAATAAAAGGCAGTGACTTTTGCTCACAATATATTCATTTACATAATTTGAATTCAATCCTAATATGTTTCGGAAACTTCCCTCAAATATGAGACACATTATTCAAAATATCAGAGTTCGAGCACTGATTAAGAATAAATTGGTTGGAGAAGAGTCAGATGTAGAGAGTAACCAACCAAGGTGAAACATTAGAGATCTTGATTTTTTTTGCTCTGATTTGCAATTTTGATAGTTTAAAAAAAGTAAAACTTTCAAGAGTTTAAGAATTGAGTCGATATAATAACTATTTGAAGATTTGCATTGTTTCCAACAGGATTTTGGCAGACATACAGTTCAATTGATTATTAACTTTCTCAGATTGATCAAGCAAAACTTGAATTACAGATAAAATGATTTTAAAATACTTATAGAGTGAGTGAAATTCTGTAATCTTTATTCATTGATTCAATTAAAATGATTTCAATGAGAAAACTAATGAATGTTTTGAAATAATGTATAAAAATTAGTTCTCAATGTTAGTCATGCTATAAGAATGTGCTCTCTTTGGAAAATCTCGAATATATTTTGTATAAATAAAAGTATTTTTCAGTTAATTTATATTTAATTTAATTATATTGAAATCAAATTCTTGTCTGCTTTTCAGAACAATTCAATTGTAGCACAGATTGGGATAAATCGCAGATAAAAGTGCTGTTAAAACGAGAGAAGAAATTATCCGAATTTGAAGACACATACGTCCTAGAGGTCCAGTCGAAACAAAAGCACCCGAAGCGGTCAGTAGTACTCATAATAGTCATACAGTATTGGATATGTCTTACAATACTTGCAATCAATTTAATACAATTAATAATTCAGTGATTTCTCAATTTGAACAAAGTTTATAAAACTTTTCCAAATCTATTGCTTTACAAAACATTTGTTTCCGAATCTATTGAACAATAATTATTGATTCGAAACAATACAATACAATTGTGAGTATTCGTGGGTTTGTTAATGTCAGGGACAAACTTATTATGTTCGGTAGTCTGACTGTTAGGAAAAGGTGTAGTAATTGATATAATAATAAGTTTGATTATTTCAACTAGTCCAAAGTTATCAAGTTGATATTTTCAATTCTATTCGACTCATTTCATTCAATGATTTTAGTTTTAAATTGTGTCTAAAATTGTACTCTATATCAGAAGCAATAGCGAGAGCACTCTGAGAGCACATCAAATCAATCTGAATAGCGTTCATGTGTTGAAGGAATCGGAAGAACGGCATATAAAACAGGGCAGAAGTGAAGTGATGTTCCCACACGAGGACGAAAATAAATGGTTTTTACCCCAATGTGATCGACACAATTCAGAAAAACTGCTAAGAAATCGAAAAGACGGGACATTTCTGGTCCGAAATAGTGGTAAACTTGAGGGCAAATACGTGTTGAGTATTGTAATCAGAGGTCATATCAAACACATAGTAATCCATAAGAATGAAAAGGGCTATTGTCTTCACGGCAATCAACGACATCCCACTCTATTAAGTCTGATTATGTTTTATGCCCAGCCCTTGGACCAGGTGTCGGAGCCGAGTGACGAGTCGGGCAGAAACTTACAGTTCCCTGTCTTCCTCTAATTATGTCTGTCATTACTGTATTAATTATGCAATTGTTTTAAAGAGAATGAAATAAATTATTTAATTGTTTAAAAGAATTACAAAAAATTAATACAATTTATAATTTGTATAAATAAAGTCTGTCTCAAAAGTAGTCATATTGACCACCAGTGTCAGTCTAATTGATTTATTGGTTCCTAAAATCCAATTTAAAATAGTACTCGATTTCAAACTAAATATTTATATAATTCTGTTTGAGTTTAAGCGACTAAACAGTAAATAATAGATTTATTGCTTAAAACTTAATTATAATAATAAACAAAAATATTTGTTTCGATTAAATCATATTTCAATACTTGGTTTGACTCAAAATGAGTTGAATTTAAAAGAACTTCAATTTTAAGTTCGATAATGAGAACCAATAATGAAATTAAGTCCGGGTCCTCTAGTAGAGGACAAGCACTTATTGTACAACAGCCTCAGTATCATTATTGACCATGATCAATCCTGCCCTCTCAGAATCCAATCTTTGCTTTCTTTTGATTAAATAGTAAACTCCGCCACAAATCAACGCAACGCCGATAAGAGTTCCCAAAACTAAGAAAATGTTTGAAAAAGATTGTAATCTTTGATATAATATTAATATACAGCACAGTTTGAATTTTAAAGGACTACAAGTCTCAGAAATGTATACTTCACTGCAGTGCGCCATAAAATCATTAGAAATATATGCGTTTGTGTTATGCAGTGAAGAATACATTCTTACTCTAATACACTCAATAACTTCTGATCAGTGACAGGCGTCCGCTCAATGTAGATGTATTGTTGTGTCTGCTATGAGACTCTTTCTCATGTCGATGCGTTGAGCGCTGGCATAGATTTTGAGAACGCACAGCAGACACAACAATACATCTACATTGAGCGGACGCCTGTTTCTGCCCAGAAGTTATTGAGTACTGTAGGAGTATAAGGAAACTGATAGACCTTTAATGATCAGACCTTATGTAATCAAATCTATTCTACACTACTGTATACACATGTATAGTATATACCTATCAATGTAATAGATCCTGCGCTTAAAGTGTCTGCAGCGGGCGATGAAGTCGTTGGAGGATTTTTTGTACTGCTGTGTGGCGTATGTTCTGTAGTCGCCCTTTTCGTGGCAGTGGTGCCCGATTTTGTGCTCGTGCCCGTTCTGCTCGTGCCCGGTGTGCTTGATGTGTGCCCAGTTGGGGTCGTATGAGAAGTTGTGAGTGGAAATGAGGCCGTATGGGTGGCCGAAGTCGTTGTCTTTGGTTCTAAAGTTTCCTGAGTTGGGGCTACAGTAGTTGTTGGCTTTGTTGTTGGTTTCGGCTTCACAGTAGTTGTTGGCTTTGTTGTTGGTTTCGGCTTCACAGTAGTTGTTGGCTTTGTTGTTGGTTTCGGCCTCTGTGTTGGTTTAGTTAGGTTAGCCTGGGTTGTTTTAGTGTCGGGTTGATTTGACTGAGTGGTTGAAATTATATTTTGATCGGAAGAATGGTTTTGTTCCGTTGAGTCTGTAATCGAAGATTCGGTGGTTAAATGGATGGGTATTATTAGTGTTGCGAATCCATCCGAATCTTTAAATATGGATCAGATCTACAAAATCTATTGAAATAATTGACTTCAAAATGACTTACTTTTGGAGTTTTCTTTTGAATCGATTTGATTGACAAAAAACAAAACTAATAGTAAGAAAAGTGAAATCTTTTTATTCATTTTTGAAAACTTCTTTAGATTTCTATAAATAGCTTCAAATCGTATACAGAATCTGTAGACCGGACTTAAACTATGGTATAATTGGTTCAGTTATTAAGTCGAACCGAAATACTCCCACATTATAGCAGTAATTATGAGCAATAAAAAGGGTTTTTCTCATCGTATTTAAAGACTGCCAAACAATAGAAGCAAAGCTCAAATCGTATAACAATCGATGACTAATCAATCAATCCATTAGTGAATGTTATCTTTCATTCTGTGCTTTCATTTGACGTTTCGGCGAATTCTACACATTTTTCTATATTTAGTGATTTGAAAGCCACTGAATAATCACATTCTGTCGGTCTGTACCCAAATTTGAAGTCTTCTTATCTGATCTGAAACTAATGAACATTTTTGTTGAATCGAATCATTTTATTGTTTTTATTATTTAAAACATAAAAATTGATTACAAAGTATTGGAAAATAAAATCTAAAATCTTTAATAAATTTATAATAATTTTTAAATTAAAAAATAATTTTAAACTTTTTATATGTTTGGTCTGAGATCACGATTCCATCAAAACATAACTTTATGTCCAATGACTGACTCAGCCGATGGACGAGTCGGGCATTTGGTTCATATCGTCTATCTGTCGATCAATTTCCTCGACTTCAGGGATGACTAGAGTACTCGACCCTTCGCTCCCACTCTCTTCGGCAGATACCTCACCCGTCAGACGAGAAGACAGTTTTTCACTTTCGTCGGACAACCGGTTGGTTTCGGCACCGATTTGTTCGACATTTTCTGTATTAATCACTTCATTATTGGAATCGGTATTCAAACCGTTATTATTATTATTTCTTGGATTCCTTCCATTCCTTCCGTAATTCAAGTAATAATTAGAAAAACCAATTAATGTGAGGATATATAAGAAGAAGGAAATGGATGTGGTGCCCGCCAGGAAGCTCAGGAGCCAGTAGTTGTACATCAGGTATCTCAGACCCGTTAGCGTTGCTTCCACTCTGAGGACAGTGGGCGGGTAGATCTGCACATCCCTGGCGTCGAACTCGAGTATGGCGTCGGTCACGGGTCCGACGCGCGGATAACTGCCCTCAACGAAGTCGTCCATCAGATTAACGGTAACCGTTTGGCTCTCTTCGGCCAAACCCATTGTGAAGAGCGGCCAAAACAGGAGTGTATTTATATACCTGAGCGCTGGGCTCTTGTACTTAAGTCCGGTAGGTTTGGCCACACTTATGGCACTCTTCTTCTTCTGGTCCATGAGCCTGAGTCTAATCATAAACAATCCCTGTTTCCAATTCACATCCGATTCGGGTAAACGCAAATCAATGCTAAACTTATACGACTGTCCTCTCAAGAAGTCGGGACTTCTTCCGTGTCTTAAAGTGATTTCAGCGAAAGGTTTGCCACAATTGCTGTCCAATAGGTCTCTATTGCAGTGCGAGTCGTACTGAATGTATACCTCTTTAGTGGTCGACACTAACGGCACGTATGAGTAGTAGAACATGAGATATATGAAGACAGAACTCCATACGACGGCCAGAGAGCTGACCCAGAGCTGAGTTAAGGCCAGGAATACCCGTAACATAAAGTTGAGGACAGTATTGGCACGAATTGTCTGATAGGCGTCAATAATGGGCCGAAAGAATGAAAGTTCACTCAAATTGATGTCCATTTCTTCGTTCTTAGTCTTGGCTTAACTCAAACACAATTACTATTTGTCTCTGAAATCAGTGAAACATTTGTGAGTTTAGGAACAAATCATTTGAACCATTGATTCACATCTAATGTCAATAACTCTCAAATGTTTTGTCGTTTTGTTATATTTAAATGGATTTACAAATAAAAACATTTTTCGTTGTTATGACAACACTTGCAAACAGAGTAAGAGCTGAACATTCATAAGGAAAGTCATTGAATAATAATTGAATGAAAATAAAGGAAATTAAATATGAATTGAATTTTATTTATAATAGCATTTCTGCTTACATACCATTAACACCGGAATCAATCTCTGTTCCCAATGAACTTAGATTTTCAACATTAAGTTCAAACTTTCAATTTATTATGAAATCCAGTGTTGAACCCACTAATGGGTCGTTCAATAGCATGTATGGCAATGTGCAAGCTCATTTCAGCCCTGATATTCACCACCATTGATACTGTGGTATAATATACTACTGCACAGTCAGATCCGGGCAAATGGCCGACTCGTTTAGATAAGGCGATTGCTTTCACACTTTTCAAAATATTATCAAAAGAATGAGTATTCGATGAAATGACTTGATTTGGCTCAGGGATCAATTTGTTGTCTCTCTCAAGTGGTGTGTGACCTGCACCTAATGGGTGAACAGTAAGCACTCTGTAGTAAAGGCACGTGAATTCATTGGATTCAATTCGGATATCATTTTCAGAACTTCTGGTTTTAGTTTTCAATTTCCCAGTGATTGTGAGAAAGTTCAACCCGGAATAAACTTTCACTCCAAACATATCCCTCGTCATTTGAGCTGACGAAGTGCACAAATACTATTTGCATTTGATCACAAGATTTTCTTTACGTTTGACTGCCATTGTTTGAATTATGCCTATATTTCTTATAAGTCACCTTGTTCAATATTGTCTACATAGAATTTAACTGTAATCAAGTAACTTTCCTGAAGTGAATATAACTTCAGATTATAATTAGTCAGCACTCAAGTGCGTCAAAGCTCTGAAAAAATTCTGAATAATATACCCTTGGCTTTGAATACAGAGAATCAGCACAGATATTTGGAAAGTTCAACTTGCTTAAAGGACAAGCTGTACAGTACAGCTCATTTATAGTGTACGATAACTTTTAATAACTTACTGAACAGTCTTCTTGTCAGTACATAAGCCGTCAATGCATTCACTTTGTGTTATTAGTTCCAAAATTCTTCATCCAATCAGATGTTCGTATTGTCCATAAGTTGGCTGATTGTTGCTGTATAAGTCCAAATGTCCATGCTTACATTTGAATTCGACTAAAGAATAAATGAGCTTTATTAATCTTCAAATTAACTTTGATTGGTTAGCTTCGTTGGTTTATCAGATATTCTACCCACGGGTGCATTTTTCAATCGATCAAACGATAAATTGGTTCAAAACATATTTTTTGTTTCCGAACCAATTGTTTATTCCTATGCTTTCAGAACCAATCTAATTTGTGCTCATTTTTTCTTATCAAAAACAACTGCTCATTTTTAAATGTATCAAGCTTAAACATATTCCCCAGTTTTTTTTGTCGCACTCATCTCTATAGTATTAGATACGAGGCCTTGACCTGGTTATCTTAAATAGGAATCAAACTGGATAATTGTAGTTATTTTAGTTCTTATGTTTCGAAACTCTGTTGAATGTCTAAAACAAATCGTGGCGTAAGTCGTCGACTAAAAGCCCACCCATTGGGGGTTATTTTGCCAATTCCATTACTTAGGGGACAATTGGTCTATACCCCTTCCTTGCACATCCCTAATCAAAATTAATCTTTTTGTTTGTTGAAACTCCAAGGTGGATGACCATGCTTACTTTTTCACACCTCTTTGATCAATGCAGTAATAATTTTTGTATTATTTGACATATTTTCCAAACATTTGATTTATCGATAGTTCTGTGAAATCTCATATAAAAATCTATTTTTTTTAATAGAACTCAAAATTAAACAAAATTATACAAATTATAAAAATAATAACTCTTTTATTCGTTGATTAATTGATAATTAATTTGGGTTTCGGTCAAATGTTTTTTATACATATGAATAGCGGTTCCACTGATTAATGCGATCAAAGATATCAGAACTACAATAAGGAATACAATCTTTCCGGTTGTCATCGTTTGACCAGAATTTTGAATATCATTTGATGAGTCAGTCGTCACATCATTTGTACTCCAATTCGTAGTTATGGGAAGTTTAGGCAATTTTGTTACTATACTATCCATACTATCGGTGCTTATGCTATCCGCATTCAATGCTTGTGTTTGGCTCTCATTATTAAGGGTTTTACTGGTAATTGAGTTCTCTATTGTAGAGAAGGAACTGTTTGTCTTTGAAGATAAGGTGTCGTTCCCCTTGCTCTCATTTTGGTCATACTTCTCAGTCCAGGCCAAAGTTGAGGATTCTGATGGTCCGCTTTGATTAGAAGCAAACGATGTATTGCTTCGAACAAAGTCTTCAAACCCTTCGACGACTGGTGTCGTAAGAATAGGACAGTCTCTCTCATCACTACCTAAAGGGCAGTTTGAATATCCATCGCATTCATAGCCATTATAAATACATTGTTGTCCTCCGCCGTCACATCTAATTGTGTTGGGTTTGGGACACGTCTTGTTCCAAATGCCTGACCGTTGGGTCAACATTACAGACAATTCAAATACATTTCCAAATATTATAATAAAATAATAATAATTATAACAATTATACCATTGAATGAAGTGATAACTAACTCGAACTCTGAACTACTATTATATCCGGTCGTGAACTCAATATTCAATAGGTTTTCATAGAAGGTAGTACTGTTCGCATCTTCATTCCGGCACCATTTGATTTTGTCATCGAACCGAAGAGAGTCTTCACAGTTGTCACTAATGAGCTGAATATGTGTAACAGTAATGACAAAACCCATAACATGTTTGCCGTTTCCCACTATTTTGACCCTACATTTCAGATTGGATTCAGTTTTACCATTGGCTGAACCGAGTATTAGAGCCGAATGACTGCCGGAATCGCTTATAATTATTCTTCGGTCAGGATTTTCATCGCAATAATGTTGAATGAAATCTATTGATTGAAGATTTAAAGTAAATAATTGAGTGATTTAGGGATTCTTTTGAAAGTTCAGACTTACTGGTCATATAAGTCGAATGAACACAATTTGTCCAAAATATAAGACAAAGAATTTGGAAAATATATCTTAGATTTGATCTCATATTCATAGAAATCCTTTCATATAATTGCTATATTCAGTATATCTACGACATAATGACTGAGAAAACAAAAGATTTGCTGTAAATATATTATTTTCACTGTTGAAGCACTAGATTTACCTTTAATTCACTGATAGTTATGGATATTATCCGTAATAAGGCTTATCTTAAATCTTATCATTTATTAAACGTTTTTTCGTTACGTTTTTCACAGAAGATTCAGAATCTTTTCAAACAGAATAGAAAGGAATTTAAGAAAACACTTAATAAATATAATATTTTCAATCATCTGAATAATGAATTATTTATTTGCAAATCAATTATTCATTGAATTCGATTGAATATTCTCTAAATTCTTATGGTTCGGCACATCAGTACAGTATATGACTATTCATTCACTCTTTTTGTATGTTATGTTAAAATAAATTAAAAGTAAAATCCAATTAATTGAATAACTTTTCCAATAAATAATTTCATTTGATTTGCATATAATTACAACATTTTCTTAACTGATTTATGAATGAATGAATTTTTAGTTATTATTAGACAAAAGCGTTCAAACAGAGAAAAAAATATCTTATGTTTTAATAAATGGTTATTAAAATATTTATATAATGAATAAACAGTATATATAGTCCTTGAAATATACCCACATCAATTCATCAATCCATTCATTCATTAATTCATTCAATATTTATTGCATTCAATACCGGTTTCGCATAAAAAGTATTATTTATTCTTTAGAATCGTTAGAATTCAAAGAACAATTTTATTTTCAGACCAATTATCCAATAAATTCATAATAAGGGGACAAAGAATGTGAGTGTTTAGACTTAATTCAATTAAATCAAAGGATCAAAACTGTAAACACATCATTTCATTTGTATTGGTCCACTTATCATGCTAATTTGTTTACCCTGGCAAATTCGAATCTGTCGTACAGTATCTCTGTTTCATAATAAATAATCAAATATTGTGTGGATTTCAGAAATAACTATTGGATACGAAATGACTGCTTGTTTAAAATCTAAGCCTAATTTTTGTATTTTTTTCGAAAACAATTATCAAAGGACTGCAAATTCTTTGCATACAAACCAGACTCTGGCGACCAGTCAGCCGAATATCGAGCCGAATAACAAACTTACAGAGATTTGCGTCGCTTACATTTGGTTGGTTTCTCAATGACCAATGTATTGTATTTTGCTTTCCATTGGCTTTTATTTGCCCATAGAATAGACTTTTCTCAAAAAGATTTTTTACTTCATATCACTCCAGACATTATTATTTTTATTCTTATACTTCTAATTAAACTCTGAAATATAGATAGTTTTTTGTCTTAAAACCATACAAGTATCTAAAGTTTTATAAGAAGTCAATCGGTTGCTTGGTCAATTGTTTAGCCACTCAGAAACTCTAATTCTGAAGGAGTCAAAACGTTGACCTTGCACTACAATTGATCTTAAACCTTGTATTGCACGCATACAAACTCAATGATTACAATAATAATTATTATTAAGAAAATAATATTCAGAAATAGGATCCGAAATGATTTTGTATAAGAATTTGCGAAAAAGAATTCCTGATTGTTGAAGCAAGGACAAATAATTCTACAGTATATTCGGTTGTGTTGTCAATTGTTGTCATATAAACATCGCAAACAAAATTGATTTAAGAAGAAAGAACTTAAGCAGGTTAGTTTGAAGATACTTGAGCTACAGTGACAATATGAACTGTTTGTAACAGAATGAAAATGATCGGGTACTTTATGAAGCGCTCTTATAATAGTAATCTTTATCTACTCTTAATTGATTTGACTCAGAATATAAATGCATTAAAGCATTAGATTATTGTAATTACGAAAAGAGTAATAATTATTGTTTAATAACATATTAAATGCCAAATAGTTTACAATAATTGCAATATTCATATATAAAATGCGCCGAAATTTAAATTCAAATAATTATTAATTTATATAATATTTGTTTTGATAAGAATTTCGTTAATATATAGAAAATATTAAATTTTTGATTCATTAATAAAAATAAAATTAAATTATATTTTAAGTAATGAACTGAAAACCAATCCACTAATGAAGTCTTGTATTATATAAAGAGTTATTCATTGAGTGGAGAATAGCCTGTATTTCCGCGCCTTCTCTTCAGACCCATATATACGACGACGACAAGTAAACTGAAGGCCACAAGGGTTCCCATCACTATAAGTGCAATGCTACCTGAGCTTAGGCCAGATGGAGGAGATGGAGTCGTGGGGATTTCAGTTGTTATGGGGGAATGAGTTGGGGTTGGAGTCGGTTTTGGAGTCGGTTTTGGGGTCGGGGTTGTGGTCGGGGTTGTGGTCGGCTTAGGTGTAGAGGTTGTGGTGGGCTTAGGTGTAGGGGTCGAAGTAGTAGTCGTAGGTGTTGTTGTCGTCGTTGGCTTAGTAGTAGTTGTAGGGGAAGGGGTTGGGGTTGCGGTGCTTGTTGTAGGGGTAGGGGTCGTCGTAATAGGGCTTAGACAGTGGAGCTCATCGTCACCGGTCGGGCAGTTTCGATGTCCATCGCAATGGAATTGTTTGGAAATGCATTCATTCTGACCCTGAGCACACCTGAGTTCAGTTGTTTTGTAACATCTGTTGAAAAGTGGTTCTGAAATAAAAATAATATTCAATTGATTTGTTGTCAAATGCATTGGCATTATTGACCTTCAAATTGAGTTATGATTAACTTGAAGTTGGAATCACTGTCAGCCCCGGCGTGAAAGGCTATATCGATAGAACCGCTCCCTTTGAAAGACCTGCCGATAATATCTGTTTTATTCTCACACCATATGATTGGACTCGAATCGGAAGCAATTATTTCGATGTAATCGTCGCACGAATTGTTGTTTTTGCTTCCAATCGATATGTAATCGATGCCTAAGAACAGAGTTATAGACTATATTCATGAATCACACCTACAGTATAGGGCAATAGAGTCACAATCCTTCCACTACTGGTGAATCACTCTATTCTTGCAGTTCTCTTAAGCAACCGACTCATACCTAAACTGAGTCCTTTTTTAGCCGAAAAGAAACTGTTTTTAGGCAATAGGAAACGGATCACACAATCGGTTTGGTTCGGCTTTTTTGTATCGTTGGACGAGAGCACCAGAATGGCCGGAGCAGTGGTCTGATTGGCCCCGATTTCCAGCATTATTTCGTTGGCCAAACCATTATTGCAGTAATCGACGACATTGTCTGCATTGAAGACATCGAGGAATTCATTATTCAATTGTTTATAATGTTCTCACAAACAACAAGACATACAGAGTTCGTATCCATCGGTTGTAACCTCAGGTGCTTTGGGGACAAACATTTTCTCTGTTGTCGTCTCTATTATTTCGTCACTTTCGGTGCCATTCCTTACTTCAATGTAACTTTCAATTCGAGGAATTGTAGTCTTTGAACAGTCTTTTTCATCGAAACCATTTGGACAGTTATCTATGCCGTCACAACTAAACCCATTGGAAATGCAAAGGTCTTTCCTATTTGTGCCGCATTTAAACGGAGTCGATGTCAGACATAAGCCATTGACTGGATCTAAGTTTTGAAGATTTCGATTATTTTACAGAATTCGAGAATAAAGTTAAGAATATTTGATATTTTCTATACTTTTATAGGGAGTGACCACTAGTTTGAAGTATGAATTGCTTTCGTTTCCAAAACTGAATGCTATGTCAATGCAAGACGTATTGAATACCAGAGCTCTCGCATCCGACGATTTGCACCATTTGTCGGCCGGGGATGAACCGAATTGTATGAAATTATCACACTTTCCATTCAAACCGTTATCAATGGAGACGTTAACTACGGTTACGATCAGTCCCTCCACAGTAGGCGACAGATCGACTCTAACGGCACAACTGTTTGACATCAATAGCGAAGATTGCAAAACAACGGACGTATCGATCGCTGAGTCGTTGTGTACTTCAATGCGCGGATCGAAGTCAGGACTGAAACAGAACTCAGATTTGATTTCATCTGAAATTATAATTCAATCAATCGTTTAATGCAAACACAGATAATATTCATATGAATGTCATTATTATTACGATTCAAATAAGTTGTGAGACTTTCAGCGAAACCAAACGCCAGAAATGCAGTAAAAATAAAGAATTTATGTTTATTTGAAAACATTTTAATTATTGTTATTGAATAACAAAAATGAGATTAAACTGAAATCACAATTAATTGGTCTGAAAGACAAGAAAATAGCTTAAAATTATTTATTTGTCTCTCTATTCAACACTACAGTTGAGTTTAATATTAAAATTCAAAGTAAAGTCAACTCAAGTTTTATGTCTTCTTATCTTTGCTTAAAATTATATTAATATTGATTCTCAAAATACAGAGACGTTTGGATTTGATTAGAAACAGAGATAACTATAAAATACACATTTATTAACACTTATAATAATTACTCGAATTTCGGTTAAAATATTATTAAATCAATAGAAAAATCTGACAAAAAAGTAGACTTATTTGTATTTACAGAATATTTTCAATGCATAGAATTCACGCATTAATTCTGTATTATTTTTTTAATGTTAGTTTCGGTTCAATCTGTGAGCCTTCAAACCAAAAGCACAATTATTTATAGATATGTTTCACTTTGTTTTGACGATTAGTTTACTGAATGTAAACTTTTTTCTGTAATGTAATTGAAATATTAGATCAAATTTATAATGAATTACAAAACATTAGAATTCAAATTCATCTCAAATGATCTGAACCTTTGGAAATAAATGATAACTAAAAAATGTATTCAACTTAACATTTCCTGCATAATGTTAACTGGTTACAATTCTGCAAATCATGAAGTTGAATTTATACCGACCCAACCCTAACCCTTCTGTGTATCTCTGCTCTACTGTACTGTATACACAATAAGATATTTGAGTACTTACTTAGAGATAATTCCGTCGTATAATATAAATGTACAAGGCAGAGTACCCTCACTCGATTTATTCTTTTAAAGTAACATTGCTAAAACTTTTGATTAGGCTTTCATTTTTATACTTATATTTTGTTTTACATTCAATAAACAGTTTTTATTTTTAAAATTGAAGAATCGGATGATTTTGTTTGATATTCAGTAGAAAACGAATAAATTAGTCATCAATTTATAAAATTATGTTTTCTTTCCGTTATAATGAGTGTAATATAACGTAAGATACGGCTATCTTACCCACCAACATTATTGATAGTGTAATATCGGGTTCAGTGTTATATAGAGTGTACTTTACTGTACATATACACAGCTCATGGGTCTAAATGTATATTATTTGCACCAGGGGCAGCAAGTTCCTCAAAAAAAGCATTCTCTGATAAATTATATGAGTTATTCTTGAAGCTAAAGGCGTACAATACAAATACCTCATATTTTGAATATTCCCTCTGAATTTGGAGATGGGTAATAAAACAAAACCAATATTTTGACTAAACATACATTTGAAAAGTATGAATTAATTGGACCGAATCAAAAAAAACTTAGAATTCGGTTAATCTAAATGAGTATTTTTTGCGTTAAATACACTTCAATTCGGTTGCAGAGCAAACATTTTAATTAACAATTAAAGACGAGTACATTGCCTTGTTACTATTATTATGATTATTAATAGAAAACATAGATTATTGCTACGACACATACAGTGCCACAACTGGAAAGAATGCAATCAATAGTTCTAACACATGAGCTCTTGAAAGCGAAATTGCATTCAATTAATTCGTTAGTATTTATAGAAATAATAATCAAATAATAGTTCACAATATTTCACAATGTTTTCAATTTTAAGTTCAAAGGAACCTAAATGTTGCCAATGGATCAAACATGCAGTTGCAGTCAGTATCTGAAAAGGGTCGCCATTTAAAATAGGAACTTGAGCAAATGCAAGATATATTCAATGTTGTTTTATTCATATTTTAGTTTTTTTTAAAGTTTTCAAACAATTATTTATAAACAAAGTACTGATAGTTGGTTTCGAACAATAACAGGTTCAATTAACAAGTCATTTACAAAACTTAGCTGTCACAACCAGGTCACCTGCTATACCTGAAAGTTTCAAAAAAGTTTAAAAATGGTTTAACCAGAGATGGCGAGACTCGACGGTTCTAGGGGGGGGGTCTAGGGGGGGGTCTAGGGGAGGGTATTTTGAAAAACAAGATGGCCGCCACAATGGCCAATAAAA